>VOMN01123251.1:0-44724 GCA_014899125.1 Orchestia grillus
GAGTGAGAGCATGATGGCCAAGGACAGAGTGAGAGCATGATGGCTAAGGACAAAGTAGCAACATAAGAGTATGGTGGTAAAGGTACGACATTCCTACACTCATTGAAAGTTAAATGACAAAGCTAAACTGATTCGACATTCTTTTTCAGTGAGTTTTTGAAAGGCTTGCGAATCAAGTCCTTTTGAGTTAGCAAATCACCTTCGTATGAAGTTGCGCACAAAGCTCATTAGAATATAGACGTAAAATACCTAAGGCGTATACGCCGAGCACGATAATGTTTGTGAATCTTTTTAAGGGAAGGAATTTAGATGAATTAGAAACTAATATCGAAGGTTATTTGCATTTCAATTTAATTCCCATTGTAATTCAACTTTTATTTAATTCAAATTATCAATGTGATTCAAAACGCGGAACTTACTGAACTCCAAGTTTGTACTTTTGGACTCTCACCATTTTTATCCATAGTTCTCTAATTTATTTAGCCTCCGCTTCATGCGCCAGAGGTGCAGGGTTATCGCTGCGAAAGCTTGAGCCTTCTTCGTATAGTGAAAATATATACACATTGAAATATCTTTAGTTTTTCTATCATGCTAACAACAGGCATGGTTCAAGTGGTTTTTCTGAACAGATTATAAATACTCGGATATTAGTTCAAGATTTAAATCTCGGTAAAAAAGAACTTTCGATGACATGTACGAATTTTTTAAATGAGGTATTTCTTTGGAAGGCTTATCTTTCTTCGATTTCACAATATTCAAACGAATTAAAACACGAATATCAACCATTAAACTATCACGTATAAGAACAGGTAGCAACTGGCCGGATAGACACCGTGTATATGTGTGTGTTCAGTCCACAAAACACAATCTTGTGCTTGCAGGACTTCCACAAGGCCGTATGAGGCCCACAAAACACAATCTTGTGCTTGCAGGGCTTCCACAAGAAGTGCTTTAAGTGCTTGGTGTGCAAGAGGCCGCTGGACTCGATGACCCACTGTGACGGCGCTGACGGCGAAGTCTACTGCAAGCTCTGCTACGCGAAGAAGTACGGCCCCAAGGGCTACGGCTTCGCTGCTGGCGGAGGTGGCGTTCTCACGGCTGAGAACATCCCGTGAGTGCTATGGAGGATGATTAGTCATCCTTCGTAACTTCTTTGTGTTTGTAACTGTAACTGGTACTCGGAGGCAGTGCGAGAACTGAGTACCAGTTCTCCCACTCAGTGGTAGTACGATGTACTCAGTGGCAGAACTGGTACTCAGTGGCAGTCTAAGTCTGTAACTGCCTTATACGAATATTTTTATCCTTGTCTTAGTGTGTTGAGGTTTGTACAAAATGAAACCTGACGGGTACGACTGTACGATGAACGAGAACCACAAGGGTGTTAGCCATGTATTTCCGCTATGCCCCCCAGCTGGCGTGTGTAGCTGTGGATAGAGTATTACTGAAAAATTATTTCACACTGTATCAAATATTACGATTAAAATATTCTGGCTGCTTTCATCCCGAGGTATGACAATTATTAATAAACCTCATCGTTAGTCACATGGGTCAATGTCACCGATATCGTTCGTCTGCGATACAAATGTAAGGTGAGTAACGGTAAGATTTATTCATAAGAATAACACAAAATTCAGTGATAAATATACGTAACTGGCAAAATTAGGTCATAGAAATGACTGGCATGAATCGATCATATAAATACAAGATAGGACTTCATCGAAGAAATAACTGATAAAATTAGATCGCTGGAGAAAAGGGACACGCCTAAATCGTGAGGTGTAAGTAGCAAATTTAAATCTGAAGAAAAACTCGCAAGAATAAAGTTTCACACAAGAGTAGATCGAAGACACAACTCACAAAAAACAAACGATACAAACAACATTTATCAGCCGATCACAGAACAAGACTAGCAAAATCAGGTCCTCAAAAGAACAGGCCAGAACTGACCAGAGAGCAACCACCTCGACAGGGGCGGCGAGACGATGCAGAGCGGCAAGTCTGCGGCTGCAGGTGCCATCGATGTGACGGCATTCAAGGCCGCGCAGGGCGAGGGTTGCCCCCGCTGTGGAGGGAAGGTCTTCATGGCAGAGGAGATCAACGCTCGAGGCAGGGTGAGGCTGGGGGTGTGTTTTGTGCTGTGGGTTGTGCTGTGTGTTGTGTTGTGTGTGTTGTGCTGTGTGTACTGTGCTGTGTGGTATGTGTACTGTGCTGTGTGTTGTGTGTGTTGTGCTGTGTGGTATGTGTGTGTTGTGCTGTGTGGTATGTGTGTGTTGTGCTGTGTGGTATGTGTGTACTGTGCTGTGTGGTAGGTGTGTGTTGTGCTGTGGAGTGTGTGTGTGAGTTGCAATGTGTAGTGTGTGTGTCGTCGTATGTTGTGTGTGTTGCCTTGTGGGTATGTATGTTGTTATGTTGTGTATCTGTTGTCCTGTGTTGTGTGTGTTACCTTGTGTGTATCTGTGTTGTCCTTTAGCGTGTGTTGCCTTGTGTAAATCTGTGTTATCCTCTGGTGTGTGTTGTCCTGCATGGTGTGTGTGCTGTCTTGTAGGTGTGTGTTTTGTCCTGTGTGATGTGTGTTGTGTTCTCCTGTATGATGTGTGTGTTGTGTTGTCCTGTATTGCGTGTGTTTTGTACTGTGCTGTGTGTTTGTTGTCATACTTGTGTCTGTATTATCTGTGTGCTGTGTCTCTGTTGTACTGTGGGTAGTATATGTGTTATCTGTGTCCTGCATTTGTGTGTGAATGTGTGTGTTTTCCTGTGTAGTGTCTGTAGTCCTGTGTGATGCTTTTGTTTTGCTGTGTGGTGTGCTGTATGGCGTGGGTGTGTTGCGCTGTACGCTGTGCACGTTGTGCTGTGTGGTGTGTGTTCTTCTGTGTAATGTGCAGCTATCTCAGAGGTCTTTAGCCGCTCTATCACAGAGCTCTTTAGCCGCTCTATCTCAAAGCTTTTTGGCCGCTCTATCTCAGAGCGCCAGTCTCAGCATGACGAGACATGGACGCTGAGATCAGTTCCTGGCTACTACACCACTCCAAGCATAACTATCTTCAGTCACTACACTCTGTCGTTATTCTGTAGTGGGGAGATTAGATCGTTCTACCCCAGTCTCGTAGACGTACGTAGATGTGTCTCGTATACATTGCACAGTAGATTTACCTGCTTAGGTGTACTATACGTACGCACACATTGCAAGGGTTCTACATTGCGTAGATTTGCGTACAAGCACGTTGGTAGAGTCACACACGTTGTATAAGAATGTTGCTAGAGTTCCACATAATCTATTAGTATACTGCTAATGTTCTACATGATGTATAAATATGCTGTTAGAGTTCTACACGTTGCATAAGTGTGTTCCAAGAGTTCTACGCGTTTCATAAGTACGCTGCTAGAGCTCCACACTACAAACATGTACGCGCTGTTAGAGTTCTACACGTTGTATAAGCATGTTCCCAGAGCTCTACACGTTGTATAAGCATGTTCCCAGAGCTCTACACGTTTCATAAGTACGCTGCTAGAGCTCCACACTACATACATGTCTTTGTGCCGCAGGCGTTCCACAAGCGCTGCTACAACTGCTGCCTCTGCCACCGGCCGCTGGACTCTGTGGTGGGGTGCGACTCCCCAGATGGTGAGGTCTACTGTAAGCTCTGCTACGCCAAGCGCTACGGCCCCAAGGGCTACGGCTTCGCTGCTGGCGGCGGCGGCGTCATGGTTGCAGAGAACATTTCGTAAGTTCACCTCTGTTTTTTGCTCAGCTCCATGACGACCCAATAATTTGCGCGAAAAGGCTGGATTGAGTTTATTATGAACAATGTATGCATTCTTATTTTCGAACATCCGCGATTGTAGATTTTATAACAATAAACTTCTTGTAAAATCTGTCGTGCTTATGAGAGTAGTTCGAAGATCCTGTATACTCGTATAGCTGTCCACTTTTTCTAAGCACTTGTTAGGCTTGAATAATCTTTTTCAAAACTCGTTGGAATAAACCCACCGCATCATTGTTAGAAACCAGATTCTTTATCACAAAGAAACATCTCATTTCGCTGTCCGGAGATGTTGTAACACGTCTTTGTATTTCTCCATTGACTGCAGCGGCAACGACGAGCTGCAGGTGAAGCAGGTGTCGGACTTCGCTCGTCTCGACGTGTCCAAGATCCGTGCCAAAGAAGGCGAAGGCTGCCCGCGCTGCGGTGGCAAGGTCTTTATGGCTGAGGAAATGCACGCCCGCGGCCGCAGCTTCCACAAGCGCTGCTACAACTGCTGCCACTGCCACAGACCCCTCGACTCCATGACAGGCTGCGATGCTCCTGATGGGGAGGTCTACTGCAGACTCTGCTACTCTAAGAAGTACGGGCCCAAGGGCTACGGCTTCGCTGCTGGTGGAGGAGGCGTTCTCACCGCCGAGAACATCCCGTGAGTCTCGCTTTCGTTTATGATGAAAATTGGCGGTACGAAGAACAATTTTAGGCAATCGATTTATATGGAGAAGGTATCAATGCTACGACACATGAAAGGGCTTTAAAAGAGTTCTAGAATATTTGTGGCGTTGCTGGCGAACTCTTCACAGTGCCAGTTTTCCGTTCGTAAGGTGATTACTTTCGTTGACGTTGTCTAACGCACAAGTCGTAAGTGTAATTATCCTACGTAGTATTCTATTTCATCTTAATATTAAATACTACCTAGTAGTAATATTATTATTGCCATCATTACGTATTCCAATAATACGTAACCTAAAATGACATAATATTATTTCATGGTGTAAAAATATCACGTCTCGACGACACTCGCTCGACCCCCATTTAGTCAAGCCATTGTGCCGTGACCGACCTCACACGTGTACGTGGTCTGAGCTACTGTTTTGAGCCACGTACGTCTAACCACACACATCTAACCACATACATGTACGGACGTGCATCTGTGATCTTTCTCAAACGTGTCGCCTAACATTAATGTTGAATTACAGCGGTGGCGACCAAGGGCCGAGCGTGAACGTGAACCCCACGTTCGCCGCGATAGACACGACCTGCATCAAGGGCATTGGAGAAGAGAACTGCCCTCGGTGTGGTGGCAAGGTGTTCTCCGCTGAGGAGAGGCTGTCCGGCGGTGGCATCGTGAGTGACAGACTGTGGTAGAAATGTTTTTCAGTTTTTTAATCTAGGGTGTTTTTGAGCCGAATCTTTCAGTATGATTTGCAATGTCCGTCTTCAGGGGACGATATATGTCTTAGAAAAACAACGTGTGCTGCCAGCTTGGATCTAGAATACAAGAAATTTATGTTTTTTTAAACTACACAATTGTAACGAGAGGGTTCGTGAGGACGTCCCTAGCATGTTGTTGCTCCCGCTGCTGAGAGAGTTGTATATTATAATATGAGTTATATAATAATATGTTCTCAGCTCGAGAATTATAACCGGGCTGGGCCATGAGTGGGGTATCCTTTCAATTTGTTAAAAAAAGGCTATCGGTAAAACTGAAATTGGTGAAGAGATCGAGTTATTTCAAAATGCTGAAAAAAATTCATACCTTTTTATTAAGTGCATCAGCACTACCGACATAAACAGAAATGGTTTAGATGCACCTGATCAGCTGCTCCCACTGTTCCTCACGACCGCATGCGTCACCTTTGCGTGCAGAAGTGGCACAAGCGCTGCTACAGCTGCCACGACTGCCACCGGCCGCTGGACTCGATGGTGCTGTGCGACGGCCCCGACGGCGACATCTACTGCAAGCTCTGCTACGCCAAGCGGTTCGGTCCCAAAGGCTACGGCTTCGCTGTGGGGCAGGGCGGCGTGCTGGTGCCTGAGAATGTCGAGTGAGTTCCCGGCTCAATTCCTTCGAATCTGAGAATATGATCCAAAATTTGTTGGTCGTAAGCGAGGAGCATTGCAGTGCTGTGAGGACTCTGAGAGCAGCAGGGTCTGAGCAAGTTGCGTCGGCTCATGAAGGGATCTTAACGTAAACGGCCAGGTTCATGTTGATTTTCCATCGATTGCTATCGAACTCATGTTTGCTAAAGTTTTCACGAGCCTGGAGGCTTTTATAAAATTAATTAGCACTCTACATGTAGTACTTAGTTTTTAAATATGGGTTTTCTGGTCGTGGCCGCTTGTAAAATTTTTAAGCAAAAAGTCAGCGGCTTCAAACGTTTACTTTTAATTTCTTTACGTTCCTTAGAAGAGTTACCTTTGTAGTCTCTGGAGGTAGGTTAATTCAAACATGGAGATACTGCAGTAAAATGACGTGAGTCGCACACACCAGAGCCGCAAAAATCAATTCAAAAAATTCATCAAGTATCATTTCACTCCTAAAGACACCAGACGAAACAAGCGATTGCATAGGACACTCGAACTTCATGTATTCGAACCCACGCCAGCTTCCATGACAGTAGCAAATTCAAGAAAAATTTAAGCTTTTTCTCAACGATTACCACCCCATGTACATACACTCCTCTTCGAGACGCCTCGCTAACGTTTGCCCTGGTTTGTTTGTTGCAAGTTTGGACGACAACGACGAGATTGTGGTGCGGTCGGCCTACAGCCAGAACGCTGCGGGGGCCCTCGACGTGACCCGCATCCAGGCGAAGGAGGGACAGTCCCGCTGCCCCCGCTGCGGCGGCGCCGTCTTCCAGGCTGAGGCCATCCCTGTCAGAGGGAAGGTGGGTGGCTGTGGGGAAGGTGGGTTGGCTGTGGGGAAGGTGGGTTGACAATGAGGAAGGTGGGTTGACCGTAGAGAAGGTAGGTTGACCACTCATGCGTGATCTTGTAAAACATTGCTCAGTTTTACTTAATCTGTCTTCCTGTTCTGTTAAGTTCTTGTTCTGCTAAATTTATGAAACAATGCAGCAACTTATTCCGGTACGCCCAGCATAGGCGCCTCGGGCGATATGATCATGTAATATCATGAGATACTACTCATGTGCAAATTAAGGCTAAACATCCAGCACTCCCTTATATCCCTGGCCACCATTCTGATGGTGTCCTGATGGTGGTTCTGAACACACCTGATGTGTCCTGAGTGACAGTATTCTTGTGGGCCCCCAGCAATGGCACAAGCCCTGCTACAACTGCTGCGAGTGCCACCGCCCCCTCGACTCCATGACCGGCAACGATGCCCCTGACGGAGAGGTGTACTGCCGCCTCTGCTACGCCAAGCGCCACGGCCCCAAGGGCTACGGCTACGGCCACAGCCCCTCCCTCCTCTCTCTCGGCACTGCTGATGGCACACCCATCCCGTAAGACACCTCTCAAATGTCCTCCCAGTCCAGCTTTTTCGCCGGAGCATCTAAAACTTTTGATATTTTGGTCATTCATACTTTTGTCATTTTTGTCTGCCTTGCGATGAGGCGGCGAAGAAGGTAGATTGGGCTTGGGTCGTAGAAATGTTCTTCAGTGTTTGGGATTGATTAGAAAAAAGCATGGTACTTTATTTCGGTTACTCTNTTTTTTTGCCTTGCGATGAGGCGGCGAAGAAGGTAGACTGGGCTTGGGTCGTAGAAATGTTCTTCGGTGTTTGGGATTGATTAGAAAAAACATGGTACTTTATTTCGGTTACTCTGATGCAATTTCGAGTGTCCCTGGGGTATAGCAAAGGTAGATTTCTTGTAGAAATCGGTGTACTCAATTGGTGGAGTAAGCATATCAAAGTCGCATGATACCAAAACCTAGGAACTGTATTTACAATAAAACTGTTCATCATTTCCTGTATTGGAGAAACGCGTCTCTGACCTGAAAGTGCTCGACTCCAACCTTATGTCTCTCACAGGACGGACATTCGTCAGTTCGGTTTCGGCCCCAAGCTTCCCCAGGACTGGCTTCCCCCCGGCGCTTTCCTGACCCGCAGCTCGCAGGACCGCCTCGACCAGGCGGGCCAGCAGCAGAAGACGACTCAGGTGTCCACCCAAAAATTACCGGACGGGTCCCAGGTGACCAGGACCGTCACCCAGGTAATCGAACCTCCCAGGCCGCTCCCCATCGGCCAACAGATCCCCGTGCCTCGAGGCTTCGACTCGGTAAGTCGCTTCAACTCCTCTGCACCCGCGTCCCCTCCATTCCTCCCTGATGCAGAGCATGCGCATCCAGAGTCCGAACCTGAGCCCTAATGTCTTGATCCGCTGATCTGCCCTTGTGTAAATACCACACCTTCACTCCTGATCAGTTCATCGACGACGTATTGGTTTATAGGCGACACTGCTTCCAGATTTTAGAAGAGAATAGGAACTCTTTTCAATTTGCTTCCAATCTCCAATGACGCGCACTGTCGTTCACAAGAGAGGATATCCAATTGATAAAAAAACAAATTTATTTATTCATTCCAACACAGTTGGCATACACTACATCGCAGGGTTTTCAATGTCATATAACTGCTGATGCATGAGGAATGGGAAGTTTGAGCTTCCTCTCCCAAGGGAAGCTCTCTGTGGTTCCGCGAAAATCTGTTATTATACAGTTTTCTAATCAACGATTTTAAGAAATTATCATTTGAAATACCACGCATTATGGCATCAGTTCATTCCATCGTAGAAACCTCCTCGAGCGAAGTTCGCTCGTGAAGTCAATGAAGTCCCTGAAAGTGTCAAGTGAGTTTTATCGATTACATCAGATTACCTAGATAAGTTTTTTCAAACGGGGTTCCGCGGAGCCCTCAGGTTTTACAAAAGGTCCCTAAAGGTTCGTCAAAAACTAAAGCGATTTGCATATGCACTCTTGAGTTTGAATTAAGTTTCAGATACATCAAATTTCTAAAAACACACACGCATAATATTCTTGGTTATTGTAATGTTGAAATATGAACGTTATCATACCTAACTGATTTTGTCATTAAACGCGGGGGGTGGGACGAGGCGAATATAGAGAAATGTTGGCGTAGGTTGTCCATGTCAACAGGGAACCTCCTCTTCAACAAAGAGTTTATGCGTTGCAGAGCTTCATGTAACGACGCGTCTTTACGTCGCCACATAGTTTATTATCAAGGAAGGTGCCGTAATTTGCAATTGCATGCCATTTGGCTCAGGCATTTCCGACGATTTTATTCCTTTTATCATTGACTGTATCAGTCCTAAAAAGATTACGACGATTTCATTCCTTTGGTCATTCACTGTGTCAGTCATAAAATGCATTCCGGCGATTTTATTTTTTTGATCATTGATTGTCTCAGTCATAAAATGCATCCCGAAGACTTTGTTCCTTTGGTCACTGACTGTGTCAGCCATAAAAAGAATGGTCACGACGCACAGGTCAAACTACAAACTAGAGCTTCTTCTACCGAGGTTGTATGCTGAACTGCTTGACTACTATTATCAGCATCGGCTCTTCCATGTAGCCAGACTCGGGTTCTCTAACGTTCTCTGATGTTTAACAATCTCCGTACATGAATTGACTCAAAATGAGACAACCCATTACTAAACCGTGAATCATCTCTGACGCAGTTCCCTAAAAAGGCATAGTCGTTCCGTCGGAATTACTTACGCATAGATCTTGCTTTTTAAGTATGGATTTTTAGTTGAGAAGGTATAATTTTGGCGTTGTAACAAACGTCGTTTTTAAGCCGAGGTAGTTTTGGAGTCCCCTGAGGCGCTCATGACCCGGTGTAGCCTTGCATGAGGAGGATGCCGAGGAACCAATTGTCTCCCGCTCAGGTCCCCAGGGGGGGCCTCGTTAGTTTGGGGAAGGTGTCCAGTGGGTTCCCAGAGGGGAATTTCTTTCGGGTACACAACTTTGCTTCACGCTTCACATCTTCTTATCTCTTCCATTTGTCGTGCAGTGTCTGAGAATGTGAATCTATTTTTCTTCCTTGGAATTTTTTTTTTCATTAGTTGCGGCTTCTGGATTTTGAGAATTGATTTCAAATGTCATATGACCCGCAGGGTCCAGCTCCAGCGAGACCAGTCGTGTTAGCTTCTTATTTCTCGAATACTTTTACGCACGATAAAAATAATCTTGTTCAGTCACGCACTACTCTCTTCGTCAGTCTTCTCACAATTTCTTCTGCTTCTGCTACCTTGACACTCCCAACCTAGCTTCTGTAAGTTGAACACGTGCTTCCTTGCTTCACTTTTAATACTGCGATAAAGGGAAAATAGTCTGGCGCTGTGCGGACACTACCATCTGTAGAGCGACGATCAAAGTAAGTCTCGCAAGATATAACAAATTAACAGCTACATATACTTTTAAGTATTTCGGCTACATTTACTTTATGAAGGCTACAGCTAGTAACACTGCGGTAACAACGCTTACGCTTCGAGAAACTTTAATTTGTTTTCCTGAATGGTGGCATGCTGGTTGTCTCGAAACTCGACGCAGTCGAATACGCTTCATTAACGTTTTTGTCCATTTTTATGTCAGGCCTTTAAGCGTGCATATGTTGTTCTACATTGCATATTTATTTATCTAACGCACCCTATTTAACATCAATAATCATTTATAATGATGAACACAATTCCTTAACCAATCCCCGAAGAAAGAGGCTGCTGCAGAGCCGGAACACTTAAGACACCCTGCCTCCCTAAGTAAGGGATCAGTTTATGACGCACCTTGCCGGGCCACCGACAGAGCTATCCGTGGGGCCTGCCCCTCCAAGATGCCCAGCAATACCGGGCGCAAATGGCCCAGCCTGGGGCCGTGGGGGGGCGTCAGCAGAGCGCCTTGCATCAAGCCATCGCTCGTCAGCTGTCAGCCTCGCTGACTCAGCAGGACATCAGCGAGCAGATGATGCACCAGCGGGCGTTTGATGCACACATGAAGCATCAGGCCGCTAATGCCGTCCTGGCCGATGTGCAGGTGATGCGAGGAACCGATGTGGCTAAAGAAATTTCGCTCGGAAATGTTGAAAACTTGAGGAGGTTTAGGGAGTGCGATGTGCTCCAGCAGGGATGTATTCTAAATTGCTTTACTGGGACAACTACCGCATACGGTGACAGAATTGCAGTTGTAGCTTTAGGGAACTGACTAAAAATCCTTTTAATGAATTACCATATTCTGTATAATGAACTATTAGATCAACAGGGGAAAAGCGTCTTAGGATTCAGTTTCAGGGGCTGGTGATCTCAGCGGTCAATTTCAAACGAAATATCCTTAATACAATAACTAAATCCCCTTCAATGTCTTGAGGACAGAACTTGAACCTAAGAAGAAGTGTCTTCGTATTTTCGAAAAAAGAGAAATGAGAAGTTTTTACTGATATGGTTCGTGACCTGGTAGCTGTGGGTCTATTGTGCACCAGACGGTGCTCGCTAGACCCCGAGGCGCCCCCAGCGGTGGTGGCGGTAACCACCACAGCGGCCTCTCACAGGCGCCACGTCAGCACCCTTAGATTGGGCGTTGAGATTGACTCGAGAGCAGCTCGCCCTGATTTATGTAAACGTGTCCTGTTGTTGCACTAAAAAAGCTTCAACTTTAGCCATCTGGCGTTGCTGACTCGTATCCCTTGCATTCATGTATTTCCTTACAATACCGAATTCTTTCTGTTACAAGCATGCTAACAACACAGCCTTTGCATTTTACCTATCACAAGCATGCTAACAACAGTGCTTTTGCATTTCCTCGTTAATCAACTTGTACATTTTCGCAGCTGCTATGAATTACAACAAGAACATTTATGTTGTAAAATAGATACTTTGGCCAAGGTCCTCCAAAGGAAAACCGTTCCATAGTTCCATGCTAATAACTGTACATATATCAATTGATGATGCTCAACGTTTGCTTATGAATCTTGAATTAAGTTATACTTTGAAGCTTGAAAGCATGCCTTTTTATTTTTATATTTTTCATTTTAGTTACAAAAGGATGTAATTATTTTAGCATGTCAATTTTATGTACATAATTGTAATTTTTCATGTATTCGTAACATACGTAATCAGTTAGCAATATTATCCATGAAGCTTCTAGATTCAGCACTAGAAAGTGTATTGAATTTTGCTAAGGTGCTTTACCGCTATTTTAACTTCTTGTGGTTAGCAATTTGTAAAGCAAAGGTATTTTTTAGTGCTTTGTTATCTATAATACCTCTAAATCAGAAATTCTTCTTCTACAGTCCCCTCAGGTGGCATAGGATAGGCCACAGGCATTAGGGTTAAGTTAGGTTTTGTCTATCCTATACTATGGGGACACTGTTAAGTTACGTCAGCTCTTGCGAAGGCTCCTGGACTGATATCTGTCGTGCCCACTTTACTTCTTTCAACTTTCCCACTAACTTCGCTCTTTTTCTCTGCTTTATCTTTTCTTCCTATTTCTTCTTACCTTGCTGTTCCCAAGTGCAGGGAATCCTGTGTAGGAATACACCTGTGCAAACGAGTATATAGATTCCGTGCTCAGTACCATCCGTGCTGAATGATTCCTTCTTTTCACTCTTTCGGGATCACATTGGACGTGGCAAGGGAACCTCAAGCTAATTTACTAATAATAATTTTCCCTTACAGTAAGAATCTTTACAATTTAAAGAAAAATATACAGCAAAAAAACTCAAAAACTTGATCTCTGGAGTTTTGACGATAATTTACTCAGATGTTATTAAGTATAAGATAATATTACATATCGGGCTTTGAAAGGATCAAACGCTGGTACTGTCAAGAGCAGATATTTTCATGCAATTTATCCTCTCGCCAAGGTTAAGACGACGCAGCCAGTGCAGCCTGTGGTGTCGGGCGTGAGGGTTGACGCTTCCGGCAAGCCTGTCCAGATTGTTTCTGGAGTCGTGTCAGGTGGGTGTCTGGAACTGTGTCAGGTGTGTGTTTGGAGCTGTGTCAGGTGTGTGTCTGGAGTTGTGTGAGGTGTGTGTTTGGAGCTGTGTCAGGTGTGTGTCTGGAGTTGTGTCAGGTGGGTGTCTGGAGTTGTGTCAGGTGGGTGTCTGGAGCTGTGTCAGGTGTGTGTCTGGAGTCGTGTGAGGTGTATGCCAGAATGACGTCACATGAACACCTGGAGCCTCAAGGTAGGCTCCTGGCATTAATTTCGTTAGGACCACACCGCGCCAGTGGCAGCCGCACACCGGCCATTCTATCTCGCCTCGCGTATAAAGCAAACGAATAACAATAGTGGGACCAATGCATTCTCGTTGGCTAGCCTACCGAGGCCCACTCTAGGTTGGTTATAACCCCCTCCCCTACGGTGCCGCATTACGTATTGCAGAACTCGGTGTGACGTCATCCCACAGCTCAATATCTCAAGTAGGCAGACGCTCGCTCCTCTTTTGGAAGATAGTAGCTGTTATATTCCAACGCTTCTTTCCGATGTTCACTTCGGCTCGATGAGCCTCCTGCCTTAAGACCTACTCACATGACCAGTCGAAGTCTGAAGACAGTGTCCGAAGACACGTCGGAGAGTCCCTTGACGTCGGACCTGACTCCAGAGTTGAGAGCAAAGTTGGCATTCGATGCCCTCATTCGGGTGTCTGCCGACACTGTCTCCTGACTTTGACTGATCGTGCGAAGGCCCCTTGACGGTCCCTCGCTTTCATCGCTAGTGAAACAAAAACATGAACGTGAAGAGAATTTGAAAGCGACGATAATCCGATGGAAATTCATCACATTCATTCCGAAAATAATCCCGCTCGCTTATTAGTGATGTATTATACGTGTATTTTCATCTCAGTATCGAAAGGCATGTGATGCATGAACATTTAAGAAATCATTTTTGAATAAGACATGGACCACCTGCAGTACTGAATGGGGGCTGCTCCCTGAGCTATGTGCAACGAATCTGACACTGCGTGACGTCACAGCTTTACGAAAGCGCCTTTCGAGAGCGTGCCAAAATTATTCACTTGATTGTATAAAGGATTTGTGTCCAAGTTCTACTGCCGCCCCAAGCTAGAACCCATTTTCAGATTTGGATTCGTAAAAAAATGTACTTTCAAGCCCCACCTCAGTGGTCAGATGGGTCGTGTCTTCTTTCAGTGGTAATTAGCGACAGAATTATCTGAGTCATTCCTGATTAGTGCTTTCCTTAGCGCCTAGCTTCTGCAGTAAGTATAGTGGAGCTTGTATTCGCCATATTTTCTAATTCGAGATACTACTGTTCTCGACATCTCTTCTCCCGTCTCACTAGAGTCTATTTCATTTAATTTTAATTATAAAGCCTGAGAGGCCATCATCAAAGAGCTTTATCGAAATTTCAAAAACTTCAAAAAATTATGATTTTGAGCCAAGGTCTGCATAAACTTCACCCAAGGCCGAATGACACTACCAGGTACGCTCGATTATTTTAAATTGAGAGTGTGAAAAACATGACGTCACACTCTCTTTCAGTACAGTAATTCATTTGAAGAAATTTTGAGACCCTCAAATAAAGCGAAAAAACTATTCCTGCCCAAGTTTTTGCAGCACCCACGGATCTAAAATGGAGGGCCTAGTTTAAAATGACATTCTACTTTTCCATCAGAGAAACCATCATCACTGAGCCAGGAATTTAGCTAATTCCATCCGGTCCGTCACGCTCTTATTATTCGTCAGAGTTCATTCCAAAATCTTGAGCGAACCTCGTATGTCCTTAGACCTAAGTTATTTACATCAATTTCACCGACAATTGGGCTAAGAACGAACAAAAGTTCTTCAGTTTAGGGTCTTATTGGCAAATTGTCTTATTGGATTTCCAGTTATGGATTTAAGATTGCAATGCTTATTCATTCGTTCTACTTAGCGTGTGTCAAGTTTTAAATCTCACCTAGAAATATTGTTAAATTAACTTGTAGTATTTAGCATCCTATATTGTGCTCCACCTGTGTTGATATGCTAGTGACCCATTTCACAGTGTGCTGCCTTGAATATCCTTCAAACTTTCATATTTTTAGTACAGATGACGTTTTTGTGCGTTGGCGAAGACAGCTTTCGGTCACAGGTTTTGTCCATCCTTGCACCTCCTTTCGATAAAACTGCCTCCTTACCTGTGGTTGTCAACCTGATCCTGGCATCAACCTTCTTCAACCACTGCATGCCGGCCCCACCCATACCTTTGGAGTGCCTTCATTCCCGAAGCTGAAGTCCTGAAAACGATTCATCCTAACCGTGAAATCGTCACGGAAGTACCTTGTTACAAGAGGGCAACGACGTTGCGGTTCAACAGGCACACACGGAAGACTAGATCTTAATGTCTGAGTGTGATCCCACAGTGCGTGTGTTCCTTAGAGGGGCTGACCATCACTAGCACCACAGAAATAAAGTGCGAGGTGCTCACCCATGCACATGCCATCAAAGCGGCTATTCTGATCAAGAGATATGAATACTTGGCTCGTTATAACACCGCCCTCCAGCCCGTTTAACCCGCCTTAAAGTGCATTCGAGTTCTCCTGCTCATTGCACCATCGACCAGAACGTTTGGAAACTTTTTAACTGGCCACAGAGGAGGCTGTTTGGGAAGCTGCAATTCTTTTTTAGATCTTTTTTTCATTTCAGTTTAGTTTTTGGTCATTTTTTTACTGTTATCGAGAGTTCAATTTCAAATCTGTTTATTTGTTTAATAACGACGAAATAATACTACGTTTATCTTATTTATAGATTTAGTGCCCGTCCTTGTTTCTTTTGTTACAGTGTAGATTTTTAAGAATATGTTGCAATATTTTTACAATTTGCGTTGTCATTTTCAAGTTTTTATTCGAGAATCATGATAATATTTTCTTGTAAAATTTTGGTTTTAAATTACCTTAATGACGTTTTTTTGTGCACAAATTTTAGCCATTTGATACTCCCCCGCATGAATCCAATTCAAAGACTTTGGTTCCTCTCTCATTTAACCGGTGAAATTTTCCTGTTTTAGCTTTTTTTCCTTCGTTTTTCACTGACAGCCCCAATCCCAGCGGCTCCTGCAGCCTCAGCAGGTAATGATGTTCTCGTCGCAGAATCAGAAATTCAGCAGCAGTCTACTCAGAAGCAGTCCACTCAGCAGCAGGAAGAAGAAGATGTTGAGATCGTGTACGAAGAGGTTGAGGTCGAAGATGGCGAACTTGAAGGAGACGAAGAGATTGAATACGTGGAGGAGATCATCGAGGAGGAAGAAGCACCGGCTGGAGGACAAGTAGTGAGTGGTGGACAAACTACCAGTGGCAGCACTACCACAGTCAGGATTGTGAACCAAGAAGGGGCCCAGATCCCTGCTGAGATGATGCAAAGAATGGCCGCCGCCCAAGCAGGACTCACCCAGCAGATGTCGAGTAGCTCCAGCGTCCAGATGCAGTCGTCCTCGAGCTTCTCTCAGCAGAGCGCGTCCATGAAGTCGGCAGTAATTAGCTCACAGTTGGAGATCTCGGAAGGAGGTGAAGGAGGGACAGTCACTGTACAAAAGACTGTTGAATCTAACCAAGAGTAAGACTCGCGTAAATTCGTTTGTACTTAGTTTTCTGTCGTCTTATTTCTTTCCAGATGATGAAGAAGAGTACGAATATGAGGAAGTGGAAGAAGAGGAAGAAGAAGAACAGTGATGACACTGTGTCTCTTTAGAGAAGGATTTTTCTTATTTTACTTCATTGGTAATTTCTAAAATGTTGGTGTATTTTTTGTGTGGTATGAGAATATTGATGTCGCGATGATTTCATATATATATCTTCCTTGTGTAAGTCGTCTTTTAAGATCGCCGGAAAGTTCAGTCCAAATGACAACGGGGAAAATGGAAGTTAGCGTCTGACTTCCAAAGGGTAGGAGTCTGCTCCCTTTCACTCGGCGTGTTGCGCTCCATCTTTTTTACACAATCGAACTTCGACTTGATTATTTAACGATCTCTGTTTTACTGGAAGGTGGCAGATCATTTCTCGTGTAGCGTAGAGATTATTTAATTTTGTACACATGAAAACTATTTGTCTTCAATCGTTTCCGGTGAAACACAGATCGTTAAAAGAAATTACTCTGAAGCGATCGCTACAATAGCCCGTCCCTGGAGATTTATATAAACGAGATGCGCTCTCTCTCGACACATTGAGAGGCAGTTAACCGTCCTGCTCACCAGCCTCGGCTGGCAGTTTACGGGACGTTAGGGTACTTGAAAGCCATCTTTCTTTTAATTGGTACGAATCGTGCTCTGTTTTTGAGGTTTCCTCGAGTGCACTGCATCTGAGCCGTACGATCTAGACTCAGTTACAGTCCAAAAACATTGGACCGCGGTGTGAGCCTCAGCAAATTCTTCATTCAAGAGCACCACCTGTGAGGTATCCTGTCTGTTTGCACTGACTGCGAGCACTGCTCGTGGATCAATTTGCCACTCAGTGATGGCTAATGTATTTCATTTCTTTGGGACCCGGACGAACGAACGAGCCTTTTGGCGAGGAGTTGATTTTGAGGAGTTCGCTGGCAGAGCTAAGGCTGCTTACGAGAATTCGTTGGTGGCTTCTGCCTCAAGAACTCTCAATCCTCCTCTTCGCCGCGCATGATCCACTCCTGTATAGTCTAAATTTGTACGACCCTTTGTGTTACCCGTATTTGTAGTAATGCTTGATTTTGATGCTATGCTTCAAGTTTAATGAAAGCGTTGGATTCATTTCTGAAAAAAACACTAGAAACCGATCACAGGAGAAACTCGTGCTTGCGACCAAACCGATGAGTCCCACCATACTCAGGTTTCGAAAAGACAGTCGTAAAATTCAACGCACACATCACCTCCATATGCACAGTCATTTCTTGGTGAAGACTATTATTGTTGACGCACGTGTTGACTTTGACTGCACGTTCAGTAATTCTAGTCTCAATGGTGCAACCGCGCTAGCTACCGCGCGCGGTTGCTCCCTTCCGAGGAACGCCTCCGCGGTATGGCAGGTCTTCTTCAACTTTTTTATTCTTGAGTTGACTGGACACTGTTCTTTTTTATTATAACTAAACTAAAATTATGTATTTCTTCGCCACCTTCTGTTCTGTTTTTGTCTGACTGAGAGTTAAATATCAGTGAGTCGTACTCCCGTCCCCTAACTTCCGAGATTTTTGTTTCCAGTGCAGCGAGATTCACCATCCTCGGTAATTCGTTTTCAGTAAAGAATGGAATCTTTACAGGAGTTTAATTGTCACTATTTTGCCATTTGCGCTGCTATCCAAATTCCCTTCGTTAGCTCTCTGTTTTTGTGAACTGTTGCTTTCATCACGAACTCGACTCGAATTTCACCTGAGTGAAACCTTGAAACGTTCTCATGATCTCGCGAGGTATTACTGTTGCAATTTTAATTACCATATCCTTGTGATAAGACAACAGAAAAAATCACACTTGAAATTACAAGAGACGTTCCGATCAAGCAATCAGTAGTTGAATTTGGACGACGTACTGAATTAATCAAATTAGATCGGATATTAAATTGCATTCAGGACGTTCTGTAAGTGATTGAATGAAATGTACCTGAAATTATCATCCTGATAACAAATGTGATAACAAATATGTAGGACTCTAGATGAAGGAGAAACAAAAGAAAATAGTAAAAAAGCAATATTAGAGTGAAAAAAATAATGAATTTAAACCAGTTTAAGACATTTCGTAGTTTTGAAAAATTTCCAATAGATTCTGAAGTTCCTAAATATGTTAAATATATCATCCAAACCAGTATCATCATCTTCCATTGAATATATGAGAAACCTATAAGTGCACATGGATAAAAGAAGATATTTTTAGGTAAAATTCATTAGGAAGACTCTATTGCCCACCGAAAAATAATTTTTTAAGGCCTTAGAAGACAACGCTTCTTAGGCTTTTGAAAAGAATCTTTTGAGCAACAAACTAATATTGAATCCTTACTAGTCCTAAGAAAACTAAATACCCGCAGTACTCATAGCAGTTAGATGGCCTCTCAGTAATCCCAAAGCATTGGATATCCAGTCAATTATGCCACATTTCATCATTGTTGGGATGAAATTTCTTTCTTTTTGATCGACTGCCATGTCATCGAGTGAGAAAAGAGACCTAAGAAGCAAACTTAATTCATACATGCAACCATTGTATTCATGATTATGCTAACGTTGAACTACTTCGAAAACAAAGCTATTAATCGTCTCATCTACGAGTTTGTTTGCCGATCCTTCTTGCGAACAGTGAAATGTGTTAAGTTCTTTTGAATTTTTTATTTTACTGGGTGTTTCAAAACTCTTTGAACAAACTCTAATATAAGAATTCGTTTTGATCAAAGTTACACATTATACTCTTAGAAGGCATGTCCGAAAATACTTAGTTAAAAAGTGACGGAGTCTTCAAAGTTAGTGCGTATCGGAAGGAAAATAAGCAATTCAAGTGAGAGCAAGTTTATTATTACGAACGAACTATGTGGAATTTGAGGGTAAGTAAGCATTTCATTGTAAGAGTTCGGAATTTCGTCTTTCTTCTCCAATGCATACGTTGATGCGCAGATGCAATTATTTCTGAAATTCCCAGCGTTTTTGCACGAGTTCGACAATCATTGAGTGAAAGAGTTAAATTTCCAAGATATAGCCCCACAGGTTTTCATAAACCCTCTCTATATTTAACAGTTAAAAAAGGTAGTCCAGTTCAAATACTTATTTCGGCTCTCTCCACACTTTTAATAAGCTGGTCGTCAGAAATAAGGTAAAGGATGACTTATCCGAGAAAATAACCTCCTTCTCCCTCTCTAGGGACCTTTTTGTAAGTTTTTAAACTACTCTAGACGCTTTGAAACGTTTGCATCTGAAAGCAGTGGTTGTCTGATTACATCCCTCCCGGAAAACGCGGTTTGTGCAGCTCTCGAGGAACAGTAGCAGTATTTAGATATTTTTAGAAAATACCTTATAATTTCATCTAGGTGATGCAATGTTTATTTTCGTGTAGTATTGATGAGGTGTACTTGTGAGTGTTGAGTAATGTGCTTCTTTTGAAGTATAGGTGAAGTTGAGTGACAAAAAATATAGTAATCGAGCAAACGAACATACAGTATAGAAACCATTTAATAGGGCAACTCAAAGTTAGAGCACTGACGACAAAGCTATGCTCCACATAGATACCTGATCATACCTGACCTGGAAACTGGGTTTTTGAGGCGGTCATTAGACTTTGCGGTAACTTTGGAACCTGTATCTTTGTGATCCTTTATAACAATTCGTGCTGGAGTTCGACGGTCCTTATCTGAAATTTTGTTATGTTCTTTTAGAGTTTTGTTTGATAAAGAAATTCTGTAATTACTTTCGAAACAGTATGTTTTGAAACAACAAATATTTCTGCTGTTTTCGTAAGTACGCGACTGTCATGCAAACACCGACGATTTGATTTTTTCAGAAGTCTTCTATACCTGTCATACTAATTAATTTTGATTACTTTTTTTAATATTATCTAAAGAGAAATAGTAATTTCAGCAAAATATATTGAGGAACAGTAAAAATCATTTAAAAAACTTTGAAAATTGTGCACATTTTTAAAGTTTTGTCGCAATAATATCAGGTATTTTTATTATTTTCACCGACCCATGTACTAATAGACATGCTAAATTTTAGGTGTATATCTTTCTACAGACCATGGTGCTTCTATCGTTTATTTTATACAAAAATATAACAGACAATATTTTTACTGCGCTGATTTACTACAGTTAGTTATTTGTACCGTACTTTATTTTAAGTCTTAATTATTCAAGTCGACAGTTTTATTCGTTCTAGGTGACTGACGTCTTATCACAAAAAAATATAGCCTTGAGTGTGCATTGAGTTCTTCAGACCCCTCTACGTTGTTATTCTGATTATTATTCAGTATATTCTAATTCTGATTATAGTACTATCTGTACTTGTTGGTGCTGCTGATAGTCAACCATACTGTGCACTAGAAATAGTTACTCGAGTCCTCAAACTGACTGATTCTTCCAAACTTAACATGGATTTGCTACATGAACGTTTTCAGGTGAGACCGTAATTCGTGATGTAAAGGCAGGGCGAAGTTGCTCTCTGTATTTTATTTGTTTCCTCAGCCCTTGTCAAGTTTAAGTCGTCTATATTGCTTTTCGAAAATCAATAAAAATCTATTGTATCTCTGGCTGCAAAGGGCATTGGTGTTATACATCAATGCCCTTTGCAGTTATAGTTTAAATTCATGCTAATGCCTTATAAAATTACTCATCGTCATGAGACTGCTCCCCAGATTCTCTTGCAACCCTAGTTCTGTTATACTATTCGACGCATTTGTGGCTTAAGATGTCCTCTCTCATAATACTATAGATATTGCTAATTTCTGTATTAGTATGTGGCCAATTGCTCTCATGTTATTGATAAATCTTTCTAACTGCATGAAAAGGCTAAACTTAAGTTAATTTGTGAGGTTTAATAAGTTAATTTATGAGGTCCAGATCAACTAAGAAACCAACTTAATTCGTTGCACTGAAAAGGAAACCAATTTGTTAAGTGCTGATATTCAGTGAATGAGGTTGTTTTTTTAAGTGTATTATAGTGACTGAAAGAATAAAAAAAAATGTAGTTATAATTACTGACAGTACAGCAAGACTTTTAGTTATCATTTCTGATAGCATTTGAGAGTGCATTGAGGAAGTAGGGTGCAAGCTTATTATCCAAAAGAGAAACATTCTAAGACGCCTTGAAATTAAGGACCACAATTACCATTTCTGGGAAGTTTTTTCTAGTCCAATCTTCATGTGAAGAATTATTTCTGTTTTCTATGTGTGTAAGAAATAAATATTTAAAGCAACATTCTAGCTTTGTGGCAGTCATTTCAACATAGTGATTTCCTTGAAATGGCACATTTTAATAGGCATTTGCATACTACGCAGTTAAAGTAGCTTTTATTGTAAAATACATGTAAAATTATATAGTTAATATTTACTTAACTGTGGCCAACTTCATAAAGCATCTTATTCATTTTACAGCTTTCATTTTTCTCATTAGGTAAAACTTTTTCTTAGTTTCAGAAACATTTTTGATAGCATTACAATAAAAATAGGTAGAAATTGTTGTACTTGTACAACCTGCTCTCAGCTCTTCTATGCATCTTCATGTTTTTTTTTATTTGCTTTCTACTTTTTTCAAGTCAAGGCACTCTATAGGTTAGCCTTTATAATTTGACAACAAACCCTGCATACAACATAAGTTGTGACTCGTACAAATGTGGCTCATACTGCCATGAAGTTTGCATCATTATGTTGTGATAACTCGTTCTATGTTTCAAAATCTTTTGAAGATATACTTTCAAAACTCAAAAAAATTTCTATCCAGTGACACTAAATTAGACTACTATGAATAGAATGCTTTGTGCTGGAGTGAGTATTTACAAATTCATTAGATAAAGTAAATAAAAAAGTTTGTAGTAAAGTAATTTTTCAGATAAGTATCTAAATCAAAAAGTTGATTATTGGTAAATTAATGATTAATCAATTTTATAATGTCACTGGATATTATGATCTTTAAGCTATGAAAAAGCTTTAAAATTCTGTGGTATCTATATAATTAAATGGAAAACTTTCTAGATGACTATTATTCTGATATGTAATTAATGAACTCCTAAATTTTCTACTGTTCATTTGTCATTTACTGTTGCATTAAATTTGTATTATTTGATGAGAGACTTGCTAAAGAATCTCATAATACTTTTTCATAATTTTTCAGTTGATGTGAATGAGAGAGAAGTGTTCACCTGTAAGCTGGAGTTGGAGCTGAGGACTGGAGAATATAAACAATGGAGGCAGTTCCTCGGCTGCCGATGCTCAAGTTTGAGCCCAAAACCTGCATTGACAAACCAATTTATTCTGTTGCTCTTAAAAAGGTTTGTTTTTATGTGTTAGTATTTACTTTTATATACTGATATAAATCTAAAACGAAATTGTTTATTTTTGAATAAAAATATTGATATGTATACGAGTTTATAGTTTGAATTTCAAATTTGTAATGAAAGGAATAAAGACATCAGTCTAATATTTTTGCTTATTATCACATTGTTTTACTTATAACCTGAGGTTAAAGTTTGACTGCATTAAAGTATGTAAAAGATATCTATTTGTTTGAAATAATAGATAGCTATATCATAAAATGTAAATGCTGCTACTGAATAAAAAAGTTTAATAAATCAATCAATAGATAGCTGTGTTTTGTTGGAAAATTTTTATTTTTAAAGTGATTAATTTTCATCTAGAGCTTACTGTATTGTTAGCTTACTAATTTCAACCTTTAAATGACCAAATTATTTTTTATACTAAGGTTTCATTTGAATTCATGAAACAATTGAGTAGCTGCAGCCTAATATAGGTGTGGAAGAAAGTTGCATTTAGCTTTATACAAAAAAAAACTCAGCTTAATGAGACAGGATCATATGGTCCTTTAGAACTTCAATGGGTTAAATATTTTTGCCATGATGTTAATTTTAATTTGTTTCTTGCAGTACATCAGAGACCACTATGGGGAAGACCCCAACACTTACAGCAACGAAATTCAAGAGCTTGAGCAGCTGCGCTCAAGCATCACATTTGTGCGTCAGGACTACGAGTATTGTGCTGCTCTGCGCAAATACTTCTGCCAGATTCGCTTCCTTCTCTCTCGCTTCCCCATCAGCCAGTCCAGCAATGATGGTCTTAACATCACCTTCCACTGGTTAGCATAGTCATAATTTTGTGCATGCATCTTCCCCTATCATGGCATTATATTTGAAGGATTAGTTTGCAGTCAAGTGACAAATAGAACCCTTCTGTCTGGTAGTCTTTTCCTTAATCCAATTGTAATTCTATGTTTTTGTGTCTTCTTCAAGTTTATGTAATTATTTATCAGACTCGTAAGCTTGAAGAGATTGGTTTGCCTTTGTATCTTCTGTTATTAGTTTATTACCAAAAATTTGGTGTAAAGCTAAAAGTTTTTTAAAATGGTTTGCCTTCAGCCTTTGAAAACTCTTTAGAAAATGGTTGCAATTCACTGTGCAACGTAAACTCACAAGTTTAATGAAAAATGTTATGCGACAGATACTCATTTTTTAGTTTTTCATTAACATTTTGTATTTGTTTGGTTTGGTATGACTCCTATTGACGTATTCATTTTAATCATTATTAATTTGTGTTCATGCAATGATTATCCTCCTCCATTCCCCTCACTACAGGAAGGACACGTATTCCTCAACGGCGTACGAAGTATCGGACGTAAAGTACGAACAGGCCTCCGTTCTGTACAACATAGCTGTCTACCACATGACGGAAGGGGCCTCGGAAAACAGAAGCTCGCCTGAGGGCATGAAGATTGCCTGCACTCACTTCCAGTGTGCTGCATGGGCTTATCAGGTGTGGATCTGTGCACATTCATTCCTCATCATAAGTTGTTTTCTTCATCATGAGTTGAATGTCCCAAATCCAAATTTTTGTCATTTGGCAACACCTGTAATCTGGTATTATTTTAATTTGACGAAATAATATAAATTTACGTGGCAGGACTAACTAAGACTACGAGTTTTTTTTTTAATTCTTATTGAAGGACCAACTGTGGTCTGGCGAGCCTCAAGTCGCCTGCCTGGGATGTTCGACTTGTTTTCTGGCAGACAAGATTTTGGGGTCCCATTCTATACCTCGCCTACCTTCACTCGAGTGGCAACTTTTTACTTGTGATATATATTCATAAAAACTGTAAACTTGTGTTAGACTTTGTGTTCTTTAATAAACTGTATTGTAAAATTTGTAAGAAATACTTTTTTCAATTAGGTGCGAAATGCCCTTTGTCGTCGCAGCCCTAGCAACCTAGGTATTGCTACTACTCCTATATCTACTTGAATCCCATATGCCTAATATCTTGTGACAAGACCAGCAGGTATAAATCTTTCTTGTTTTGCATTTAAACATAGCATGGAAAGTAGTCCAGGCCTGTGTTGTGCCTAGCTCTCAGGGTAGGCACCAACAGAACAATAGTCAGCACGTAAAAACCTCTTCCTTTCTTAGCTATATAATGAGACTAACCATCATAATGTTACATTATTTGTCATGGTAGAAAAATGTGTGTAATAGTAAATAATTTCACTACTGCCTGGTGTGCCCTCAACAAAATGGTTCTGCACTCATGTTTCCCGTGGTGCAAGTAAAGTTGACTGACCAATTCAACCCTTGACTCTAAAATTTTCTTGATTATAATTCGTTCAGTAAAACTGAGAGAGTTTCGCCTGTGCCCCGAGTTGCTCTTGTTAATTGGGTGGCTCGACTTCTTTGCAGAATTTTAATTTCATTCTTCTAATGTATTTTATCCATGGATGTTTTCTAGATTTCTTGATCAGACATGATAAATTTGACATCTTGTTTGATGTTCATTGCGCGCTTGTTCTCAGCACCTACGAGAGAACTTCCCCCAGAGCAGCGACTGTGACCTCAGCCCCCAGCTGATGTCTCTCATGCACACCCTTGCCCTTGCCCAAGCTCAGGAGTGCATCCTCGAGAAAAGCATCACCGACAACAGGAAACCCAACATCATAGGTAAAGAAATACCTCTGCATCTTACCTCAGCCTGTAGAGCTGTGCCCATCTTCTTACATAAAAGGAACATGTTGCTGCTAAGGAAGTCACTTGAAATGAGCAATAGCTTTTTATTTTTTTGCAAAATTGCAAAACCTTCTTATTTCTCGTGTATTGGAGGGAATTGAACTGAAAACTACGTACATAGGTACACGTGTGATGCCATATATTTACATTTTTTCTGTACCGACTTGATCTAAAAACAACCTGCTTCTCATTAACATAACTTTGTCGATCTATACCTAAGATTACCATTAGAATCATCAGAATTACTTCGCTCAGACATTTTAATGAGTCTTAAAATGTGATCTTGTTACAAAATTAATACTTGATTATGCTGTGCAGCAAAGGTGGCGATGCAGGTGGTCGAGTACCTGATCGGGGCCGCGCGCTGCCTTGAAAACAAGACCAGCCCCGTGCACGACATCGTCGGCAGCAGGCGGGTCAAGGTGAGCGCCTACACTCTACCTCACCTTGTTCTCTTCACCGCTGCTGTGGTCGTGTTTAATGTCGTTGAGGCTTACCGTGAAGGCTCGCTGGCTCATCGTACGTGAACTAATACGCGCAGCAAAATTATGAATGCAAAATTCAGGAGAAATTTCTCCTTGCAGTTATATGAACTTTGAGGTAGTAGAAGACGACACGCCCCGCCACAAATGGCGGGACAAATTATGTTAATTTTTTAAGATGCCTCTTATTTACGGTAAATCCAACTTATAATAATATTTTCAGTATGACTGATACGGACTGCTTTCTCTGACAGTCTCGCTGAATGGTTAGAAATATGGACCCGGGAAGTTTCTCCTGTCTAAATCCTCAAGACCTTGGCGGAGACGGACTGACCAAGCAGGCAACACTGGGCAATAATTATGTAGTGGGATTATTTGTTTGGATACTTCGTACATGGTACATTAGCAAAATCAAGCAGCGAATTTTTTTTTTATCATTTTTATTAGTGAATTAAACCTAGAGGGTAAGGTTATAACACTCGACCAACGCATGTAGGGCAGGTGTGAGATGCTACTGGCAAAAAATTTTTTTGTGTTTTAGTGTTCTCACATTTCTAAACTAAGATAAATAAAAGTTATGGAGTGTTGAAAGCTTTATTATCATCGGACTGTGAATCCTCTTACTGCTGGCGTAGGTGTGATGTTATTTTTCGATTCAGTTTGTGAAGCGAAGCCTTAGTTCTAGTGCATCTCGCTCGAGGATGTCGTCGTTTTGAGTTCTTTTATTAGGAATTTCTTTGTTTAATTTTTTCTGAGCTGATTTTATTCCAGGTTTTACTACCCTGTTTTCCCTTGTGTACCCACCTGAACGTAAACCTTTCATAATTTTTTTCACCCTAGGAATCAAAACTAAATTGCTTTTGTTATCTACTACCACTTGGGAAAGGTACATCTTTCTTAAATACCCTGAAATGATTAGGTAGATTTTGAATTTTCAACAAACGGTTGAGAAATGACAATACTGTACAAATTGGCCAGGGCTTTAATAGATATTGCGAGGGAAAAAGCTGCTTCTCCTTAATGGGTAATGGGTCTCTTCAATGGGTTAGCATTGATTTCGTTCTCAGCTCGAGGCATCTGGGTTCATTTTTTTTTAAACGGAACTTTAGTGCTAGGTACCCTTTACAGAACACCAGTTTTTCAGAAAAGGGAAATACAGGCCTGACCTCCGTGTCCCCTTCATTGGTGGTGTAGCTGAGGCAGTGATCATCCAGGAAATCTCTCGACACTGACCCCCTCTCATACATCGGAAGCACCCAATTAGCTTCTATTACGGGGTTCCTAAGGTCTTGCAGATTTGCTCTCCTAAATATTACCAGGCGTCTGGGTAGCCTGGTGGATAAGGTTCTCGACTGCGGTCCAAGTGGTCGCGAGTTCGAGTCCGCCCGTTTCTAGATTTCCCACTCTACCAAAGTATGAAACGGGTGCCGTTTGATGCTGGGTTCAAGCCTGCGACAGACTAGCATTCTGTTAAGAAGGTGGTGTGATCATTTGAACCACTTAATACTGCATCGGCCTCAGTGGCCTTTATGGCTATGCAAAAGGGAACTTATGTATTACTACCACTCTTGAAAGTTGGAGGGTTTATTCTTGAGGTTCTCGCCTCAAGAGTTTTCTTTGGTAGGAAGAACAGTGTTGCCCTGTGTGTACAGAATGTTACTTCCATAGGGTGGTGTTGCCAGGTCTGCAACAATGAATAATTACAAATTGTGAAATGTTAGTCCGCTGAATGTATGTGCATAAGATTTGCTGTTGAAAAACATTCAAATGGAATAAACCTAATTCTTTATATTCTCGTAACATCAAATCAGCCAAGCAATTGACACTAAGGAACTTTCAAAATATTTTTGGTGAGGAATTTTTTTGTGCTTCATTGGGCAATTTTATTAGAAACTATTCCCCGGAAAATCGAGGATAGACTCAGACTGCGCGAGAGATTCATGCAAAAAATTGATAAAGACGCGTGTTGCAGACGTGGCTGGGGTACTGCCAGCTGAAGCAGAGCTACTACCACAGCGTGGCTCAGCTCTACCTCGGTCTACAGGCAGAGGAGCTCCAGAAGATGGGCGAGCGGGTCGCTTATTTCGAGGGCGCCAATCAGTGGCTTTCCTTGGCTGCCAGGTTCGCCAAGAGCATGGACGATGAGGAGGTAGTGTGGTGGTGTGTTAATATAATAAGAATAAGAGAGGAAGGCTTAAACTTTTACTGTCAAACGTGCCCTATTCGGCTCTCTCCATATCACTAATTTTACAAGTGCTGTGAGTTTGTTTAAAGGAAATTGCAGCCTGGCAACAAGAGCAATTGTCCGATTATTTTTGTTTTTTAGCCCCAGTATTGCATTAATGTTCTTTCAAGAAAAAATATGTATAAATGTAAAAAAGATTCAGTCAACTAGATGATAATTATTAGGGCAGTAAAGGGTACTCTGCTGATACCTGAAGGTTGGATGCGCCGGCATTTGATACTTTGATACTTCCACAAAGTTACGAGTTCACAAAAAACTGCGTCTCCTCACTACCTTTGTTGTGACATGCACGAGTCGTTGCTCGTAGCTTCATTACACATGGCACTGGGCATGTGACGACATTGCACTTTTTGTCTTGTCATAAACTCAGCACTGTTTACACAACGTATCGAAGTTTCGCATTTGTTGTGTTCCGAAGTTAACACCATAATTTCCCGTGTCTTTGTAACCGAACAAAGTGAGGGAAAATTAATGTCAGTGCTAGAACTTTTCTTTCGTTGTCGGGTCAGTGTTTTCGATTTAAGCCAATCTTCAATATAATACCAGTAATGAGTATAATACATGTACAGCATAGTACAGAAGCAAAGTTCCGTAGAAATAATAGGCGTTTTTTGTTATTTTGTTTTGGAAAAGTTCGGAAATAACACTGAGTTGCTAGCACCAAAGTTCTGCTGCTTGATGTGGGCGCTCCGTGTTAGCCTGGCGTGACTCTGTCCAACTCCGCAGTCACTTCTTATGTTTTGGCCTTGAGGTCCAAGTCACAGTTAAAACTTTTGATCTTGCTCTTTTACTTGAAGCAGCTGTCCCTAGATTTATGGGCCCTCTTCAGTTTGGTGTGTTTTAGTTAAAAAAAACTCGAATAACCGAAAGTTATCGAGACGTATACTCTGATTGAAAGTTTTTGTGCTTGTGTTGGGTGCATTGT
Source organism: Orchestia grillus (assembly GCA_014899125.1). Taxonomy (NCBI): domain Eukaryota; kingdom Metazoa; phylum Arthropoda; class Malacostraca; order Amphipoda; family Talitridae; genus Orchestia; species Orchestia grillus. Next base: position 29,036 of record VOMN01123251.1, read on the forward strand.
CCTTTTTGGGGATTTTTCTCCTAGGGTTCGGTGGAACTGGCTGTGAGCTCGTTCTTCCGAAGCACATAGCTGTTTCTTTAACTAACCAACTGTGGTCTTCCTTAGTGGTTACATTTCAATTGAGTGACTTGTTCATTTCACGGTAATGGATGTTCTGGTAAGACTGAAACGGATTAAGACTTACTAGCGTCATTGAATTTGCCAATATGTTTCTACTAGATATTACTTTATTATTGTATTAAAATTTCGTTTTTGAAAAGTGTGTTGAAGCATTCAATAGAGCATGACGAAAGATCCACGATCCTTAGTCGATTTGAGGTCATCATTGGCGCATGCATATCAGCTTTGAATCTATTCGGCAACAAGATTTCAGAATAGATGACACGAATTCTCATCCTTGCGTGCCGTTTGAACTCTAGTTATGCGACTGACTTTCAAAACTCGGCCGCTCCATTGAAATATCAGGCACACTTGCGATGAAGCCCGCCCCTTGTTCAGACCTCGTAGACGTCACTTGATAACACAGAAATTTTACCTGCTTCCGTGGAGGATGGCGAGCTGCTGAGGGCCTACAACGTGGATGATGCGAACGAGGTGTTGTGTGTAGCGTCCAGTAGGTGCAGGACATCCTTCTGTGTGTGTCTAGCGTCCAGTAGGTGCAGGACATCCTTCTGTGTGTGTGTCTAGCGTCCAGTAGGTGCAGGACACCCTTCTGTGTGTGCAGCTTGCCTATGCGGCCTAGTTTGTATATGCATCATCGATAGCCCGAGTTTCATTAGCACGTAAGAGATGGCGGCAACGGCGACTTCATATTATAGTAATAACCGACATAATTAGAAAACAGGTATCATCAAGCTCCCATTTCATTGCTGAATTTTTCGCTTTGAATTTTTCAAACTCGAAAGAGCACACAGTTATCAAAATAATCTCATATTTCGAAGCCATTAAGCCCTTGAAATTTCTCGAGTTCTTACTGTAGTGTTAACAACCCTCGTTAGCGAAATATTTTTACGTTGCGTTCTCCCTTAAGCAAGAGATACTCTCTTTTGGAGTTTGTAAGTCCGTGAAAAGTAAGCTGGCCTTCAGAGCTTGCGAGCATCGCTTGTCAGATCTCGGTTACGGGCCGAATGCTGCCAGACGACGAGGTTGGAGTGTCTTGTAGAGGTTTGAGCTTTGCTATCTAAACGCTCTGTGACCCATTGTTGTTCACCATTTAATAATTTCCACTATACCTGATAATATAGGCCCTTTAATCTCGAATCACTTCCATCTGATGTTGATGCCACTCCTCCCCAACGATTTATATTTACGTTTGCACAATCAAGCAAATCCTGCTTTAGTGAGGAGCCAGGAGCACCAGGAGCTTTATCCTTCCCTCAGTCTGATGAACGACGCAACGAACTGTCCAGGGGCACCTGACAATCCTACCCTGTATTGTGCACCATGTAAATGCTATGGGGCAGTCGAGTAGACTGTAGACACAGTCATCTACCGCTGCTTCTGCTTTTTCTAGAAAAATATCAGCGCTACGTGTTAGATCTATACGTCCCTTCTGAAGCTTATATCTCCTTATCTCCCGTGCTTCTCGAATCTAGCGGGACTTCTCTAGCTTGCGAGACTCGTACTTCTGTTAATTTGGTATCCAAGATACAGCGGTACTGTTGGAGCTTCCCTTCTGTTCACCAACGTATTGTTGAGAGTAAATTCAGTCGACTTCTTCTGGGTTGTAAATTTGTAGATAATATACGGGTTAGATGTTCTTAGCTCCAGCGATTGCGCGTTTTTTCACCTCTGAAGATGAGCTAGGTTTAATAGCCCGAAAGCTTGGGGAATAAAATTTACAACCCAAAAGCAATCGGCTGAATATACCTTCAACGTGAATATTCCTGTGAGTCAAATCTAACAAATAGTCACTATGTATTTCAATTTGATATACATGGTTAATGTTTCTTTGTTATATTTATTTATGAATTGTAATGTGTAAATACATTTACTGCATTGTTTGAGCGCAGTGTTCTTTTGATTTTGTGTGTATAATTTTGGAAGCCATTGGTTTTAAATATTTGAATTCATTACATATAGGAATCCGTAGGTACAGGTGTATTGTTGTCTGTGGGCCTACGACTGACTTAGAAACATTTATTTACAAGTAATTTACATCAGATGCAGGTTTACAATCAAATGAGGAATGACGAAGAACCGGGATCAGGATATATACCACATGTGGGCCCAAATAAGCTACAAGGCTTCTTGAGCAGCTGACAGAAGTGCCCGTGCGCCACTTATGCTCTTTTCAATGTAATAGTGACGTCTCCTGGGTGACGTCACTCTCAGCACGACCCCTGCTTTAGAATATTCATCTCTACGTTAGGAATGAATCGTATTTTCTGAAACTTCATCACGAACTCTACCCCCTTCCCTTGTATTTATTCTTCTCTTCAGTTGTGACGGGGTGACACTGCCTCTTAAAAGCATCACTTGTATAGTCTGATGCCTGTTAAAGGGCCCTTCACACGACCACTCAGTGTCTGAAGACACTGTCGGAAGTCCCCCAAATATGGGAATCGAATGCTCTCTTTTCTAGAATCACATCGCAAGTCAAGAGACTAATGGCCGGCACATGTATGTCTATCAGACACAGCCTGGCAGGCTCCACGCCTCACAGTGCATGCATATTTATGATCAATTCTCCTGTGCAAAGTTGATTGCACAACCCGTAGAATTAATTACAGTGTGCTGTGAAAGTTACATTTATTTTAATAAGTATTCGCTGATCTGCAAGGATTCAACAGTATGTTATTATTCTTGAAGTGTGTGTGATGCCTCCTGATTGGTTGATGGCATGTAGATGTGGGTAGTGGGGCCAGTGCATGTGAGAACGCTAGGCTGTGCTCTGCACTGTGTAGTAGGGAAGGAAAAAAGAACGAATGAGCCAAGTCTGCGCTTGTAGACGCTGCTTTATATGTTGATATAAAGGAATAATGGAAGAGACTTGCAATAGAGTTTACTAAAGTGAGTGAAAGAAGTAGTGATGAGATGTATGCACAAAATATGAAGGGCTAGGGCGACTGTAACTTCAAAAGAGAAGTGCTTGAGGAAACGAGAAATCTGAAAATATCTGTTTTGAGATATTGATTTTCACGTGTGTGTATGGTTATCAAATAAAAAAAGTAATATATTTCTTATACTAGCCTTTCATAAGTTTTGTTTATCTTAGTACTTAGAATCCTTGAAATAGTAATTCGATAGAGAGAAGTTTTCTTCTTTCTTGTGAACCCTGGCAATCAAAAAGCACTCTTAGGCAGCGGCGAACCTCGTCCCTGAAGTACACTGGCGACAGTCTCGCGGGAAACAAGGCGTGATATCCGCCAAACACATAGCCAGTGTGGAAACGATTCTTCGATTTGCAGACACTGACTGATCGTGTGAAAGGGCCTTTACAGTCGATGACCGTAAGTGTGACTGTTGTATTTCAGTATACATTCTGTCTCTTCTGCGAAGGTGCAGTGGGTTGTAGTGGTGATGGTGGCCACAGAACACAGGTGGTAGTAGTACCACCTGTTCTTTGACTCGTCCTGCCTTCCTGGTTCGCGTCTGCTCGGTGCCTCTGCGTGATTGTGTCTAACTGCGTTAGTTCGGGTTCAAACCCAAGAATGGACCGTGGACCGCTTGACTTAGTCCTGTTGCCATGTTCTACGTGCCCTGTTGCCATGGCCTATGTGTCCTGATGCCATGTTCTATGTGTCCTGATGCCATGTTCTATGTGTCCTGATGCCATGTTCTATGTGCCCTGTTGCCATGGCCTATGTGTCCTGATGCCATGGCCTATGTGTCCTGATGCCATGTTCTATGTGTCCTGTTGCCATGTTCTATGTGGCCTGTTGCCATGCTCTACGTGTCCTGTTCCCCTTGTGCGTGTCTTGACCTGCCCTCGCTTGTCGCAGGCCATCCGCGAGTGCCTCAACTTCAGCCGTGACGTCATGGGCGGGAAGCTCACCGCCGCTCAGAAGGAGAACGAGTTCATTTTCCACGAGAAGGTAATCTTGCGCGTAATTTCGTTTTAAGCATGACACTTTCCAGGCTCCGTGCGCCACCCGTGACTCATTTTACCCCCAGAAAGAAGGCGTCGTCGCAGGGGGTGCGTCAGTTGAGGAGTTCGAGTTTTGTCCTCATAAGACAGGCTAAGTGAATCATTGTACCAGATCATCATCACTTTCGCTTCCAAGAGTCCTGTATGAGCGACAGCTGTGTTTCCTAAGTGACACTCGCACGACAGCGAAGTTCCCCTTTCTTTTGATTTAAAACGAAGCCCATTGCTTGATCCTTCCAACTGAAAAATTGGATCTGGTAGCGAATGTTTCGACGCTGAAAGATTTTTGTTCATGAGAGACAAGTGGAGTTTTTTGACTATTATATCTCCTTGAAGTAACGTGACTAAAACCGCTAATTTCCGAACACGGAATAAATGTAAAGTAGCGAGGCTATTAGGCTGGTTATCAACCTTGCCCAGTAGGGTACAGGTGAAAATATTCTATTACATGTCTATCCACATGAATAGAACTGTCTCTGTAGTGATGTAAACAATGGAATGAACTTTAAACTGTGTGACGTACGGCCGGTGCGATGGAGTCTACGCCATCGAGGCGCTAGAAAGTCGGTCCTACTACAACTACTACTATTGCTACTTCTTCTACTACTATTGCTACTTCTTCTACTACTATTGCTACTTCCACTACTACTTCTCCTACTGCATGCAGGTGCCCCACGTGTCGACGCTGGCGGAGGTGAAGGGGGCGTCACTGGTGAAGGGCATCCAGTTCTCCATGACGGACCCCGACGTCGCTGGGCCAGACATCTTCAGGAACCTCATCCCCATGGAGGCTCACCAGGCCTCCTCGCTCTACAGGTGCTGCTCTGTCCTCAGATGTGGGGCATGTTCTTGTTCATACCTTGGTTATTTGTACATTAGTTTAGGTAATTATATAAAACTTTGCTGAGTTCTCTTTAGTACGTGGTTACTTTATTTAGCCGTTTATTTATGAATCAATTGAAACAGAAATTTGCAATGTTCTTTTTATTAGCTAGTTATTTACTCAGATATTCATGTATTTATTTATATCTTTGATACGCTGTGACCCATGGGGGTATTTTCAGGTTACCTCAGCTGTGAATGGGCTTTGGGTACTTGATCTTTCTTTGCCTCTTTTAACTTTTACACCTTCTTCACTGTTTCTACTTGCAAGGGATCCTGTATGGGAACACGTCTTGTACATAAATTCCCCGTTCTTAAAAGTCCACACTAAATGGTCTCTTCTCTTTCGGCGCGCCGTGGTCCGAGTGATGTAACGCTGCTATCCACACGACTACTGCTATGTTCCAGTGCTAAATTGTGTCACTGAAACACGCTACAGCCGGGAGTTCAAAAAGCTCATGCACCTCTGCATGTTGTTCGTGCACGCACTTTGATGGGAGAAGCGTTTTGTTTCGAAAATTTGTAAAGCTAGAAATTCCGTGGCTTCTAGCAATAATGGATTGTGCGTGCCGCTGTGACATATTCGCATACGTTGTGCAGAAGTGCAAGTACTCTGAGCCCAGTCTTCGACGGGTGTGTCCAATGATTGAGGCGCTTGTTCCGTCCGCGCTGAACCTATGAACTTATTTTATATAAGCATGTACGAGTCGTTTCGTCTCGATGCGTCCGTATCTTTTCTTCTTTCATATCTAAACGAACTAATCAGTCGAGAAAATTGTAAATAAAAAGTTTCCTGGTCATCAATAACACCTGTCTAAGAGAAAACTAATCATTGTAGATCATGTATGAAGAAACCATTTATTTGTTCTGAGCAAGTTTGCATTGTGTATTATTGCAAGAAATTGTGTTGTGCAGCGAGGAGAAGGCATCTCTGCTGCGCAAACTCGGGGCGCAGCTGCAGGAGAAGAATGACGAGCTGGACGCCTTCCTCGCGAGTCTGCAGCTGGAAGATTTGCTGCTAGACGAGGACCCAGATGCTCTACCTCAGGTGGGGTGCTAGTGTTAAATTTTACTGTTGCAGTGCAGGTTGAGCCGCCCAGATCTGGAACTCCGTGATGGGCAATGCACCTGTAATGCGGCATTAGTTTTCTGCTATAGATACTTCAACGGTCCCCAAGATGCCGGGTACTGAAGTTGTCGTAATGAAGGAAATGCAATTGCTGACATTGTGGAATGGTCAAGTTAGCCTAAAACGCTTCAACCGGCACTTGCGGTAGAGTGAGAACGGCTGTGTGCTGCTGGTGCTGACGTGCACCTCAGGGGGCGTAAGATAGGCTTTAGCGTTAAGTTACCTAGGCTTGACCACTGTATGTCATGGGAACAGGCATTCCCAGGAGGACACTGTTAGGTCAGCTCAGCTATAGATGGCTTTTGGCACTCCTATCTTTTCGTACCCACTTTGCTTCTTTCAATTTTTTGCATTCTTTTCTCTCTTTGTCTTTTCTTCTGTCAATTTTTTCACATTATTTGCTCTCTCCCTTTATCATTTCTTCTTTCAATTTTTTAACATTCCTTGCTCTTTCTTTCTATTTTCTTCCTTTTCATTCTTAATTTGCCATTTCTATGCCCATGGGATCCTGCGTGAAAAGCACACCTCGAGCATAGACTTTTGTTCTCTATAGTTCTCTATAGCACACACTAAATAACCCCATCTCTTCGCTCTCTTCGGATTGCATTTCACGTAGGTACGTAGCTTTATACAAGCCAATAATCTCAATCCTGATGTGATGGTGATGTGATCGCCGCCCGTGTGCGCAGGGGCTGGTGGCCGCCTGTGCAGACCTCAACTCCCGCGACGCCCTCAGGGAGCTCACGGCCGTCATGAGCGAAGTGTCCTCGGCGCACCTCGACATCTCCGAGCTGCTCGACAGACACGTTGCTCTGCTGCAGGTGTGTGCCCTCCCTCCCCTCTCTCGTGCTCCTCTGTTTGATGAGGCTTGATGAGGTACCTGTGTTCCAGGCTGTAAGCTGAGCTTCAACAATTATTTAGGCTTAAGTTACACCTAAGCCTTAAAATTCTTGAGGCTTGAGTTACATCTAAGTCTTAAAAATTGAGGCGTGAAATTACACCCAAGCTTCAAAAATTGAGGCTTATATTACTCCTAAGGCTCAAATTTTCGACACTAAAGTTACAATTAGGCCTCCAAAATTATTGAAACTTAATTTACACCTATGCCTCAAAAATCATTGAAATTTGAATTACACCTAAGCCTCAAAATTTGTTGAGGCTTAAATTGCACCTAGTAATATCCATAGATTTTCGAGGAAATGACCTCATGGACCCGCTGAGACTCCCAGTTGAAATTTGAGGCTTGAATTAGACCCTGGTGCGTGCTGATTGCTGTACTCGTATGTGTGGTCTGTTTGAGGCTTGTGTTGGTGCGTGTTCACCTGTGCCCTCGTACACTTTTTTACTTCACTCCGGTTTCAGGCTGGTCGAGAAATGTGCGTGCTTGTTTCTGTGCCTGTTTTTTTTGGTTGTTTGCTTGTATGTTTTCAACCTCGCGTGGGATGAGTGAGTGCTCGGGGTGAACAAAATAGGAAATAAATAGAGATGCTGGAAGCATCTATTTTCTATCTTGTAGTCTTGGTCAATCAATATTAGTTTTATTTTTTGAATTATTTCAAACTTTTCAGTTCCTTGAAAAAAAATTGTAGTCATTAGTTATTTGTAGATACATATTGTAGGTACGTATTGTAGGTACATATTGTAGGTACGTATTGTAGGTACATATTGTAGGTAGGTATTGTAGGTACGTATTGTAGGTACGTATTGTAGGTACATATTGTAGGTACGTATTGTAGTTACGTATTGTAGGTACATATTGTAGGTACGTATTGTAGGTACGGGGTTAGGTTTGAAGGGAAGTATAGCAAAATGAAGAGATGCTCAATCTATACAAATAGCTCAGGAGGTCATGAGAAGATGATATTCGAAATGAAATGCTAATTTGTGAACGCATTCGGCGGGTTTTCACAGGGCTCATTCCTCACTTCATCACGAGAAGTTTTGTGATGAGAAGCTATCGTTCTGACCACACTACCAAGTCATCATCGAAAATAAGTGAACTGAAAGCATTTTTTTTTGTGCAAGATATATACTCCAGTACAGCATCATTTACACCTCTAGTCCTTTGGAAAAATGCCAAGGTGCATTACTACCTGCAGTGTGATGTCATTGCAAGTAAATGCTCACTGATTATTTTCATGTCTGCGTGTCGAAATGGGTGTGTCCAAACGTTAATGTTATTTCTTTGTGCCGAGTAACGTCTCTACTTCTTGTACAGGTAGTCCTTAAATGTCGTATTTATTTTTTGGACGATTTATTATGTGTTCAGAGAATATTTTGTTCCTGGTATTAGAAATGCCAGCTTGTAAGGCAAGAGCTCAGACTTCGAATGTGTACGTATCTGAAGTAGAATAAATATGTACACTGATGCAGTAATGCATAAAATCGAGTATGATATATATCGAGGACTACTGGCACTGTGCGGCGAGAAGTATCTCTTGTTTCTTATGCTGTACTGTACAACGAGAAGTATCTCTTGTTTCCTACGCTGTACTGTGCAGCGTGAAGCATCTTTTGTTTCCTATGCTGTACTGTGCAGCGAGAAGTACCTATTTCCTACGCTGTACTGTGCAGCAAGAAGCAGCTCTATTTCCTACTCTGTACTGTGCAGCAAGAAGAGGAGAAGGCGACCGAGTTCCGCGCCATGATGGGCGACAAGAAGGCTCCGAACAACCTGCTGGTAGAGCTCCGTAGGGAGGGGGAGAAGTACCGTAGTGCCCTCACCGCCGCCAACGAGAGCAACTTGGCTCTGCATGCTGCAGTGGTGCAGAACAGACCCAGCCTCACCACGCTGTCCCAGCCACTGCAGCACGTCGCCAGCACTCTGCCCTCCGTCGCAGGGGCTGCTGCTCAGCAGGCAGGTCAGTGCTCCTGTCAGGCCGGTGCGCTCCCGTGCCGTGTTTTGGCACCGGGTTGTGGGGTGGGTGGTCGGGTGATGTTGAACAACAGCATCGTGTTGCGCTGTGGCGAGGGTGTTTAAGATGGCTGATGATGTTGGATGCTGTTAAAATGGTGGATATTGTTGAACAACGCCTGGTTTATTGGCATCGTGTTCTGCTGTGGCGTGGGTCCTCAGGGTCGTCCTTGATGCCAAACTGGGAAAGAAGAACTTTGACCCAACGCTCTAAAGACCATATGGTCCTGCTTCTTAGGGATGCTGCTAGTTTCTTGTAAAAAACCATTAGGTAGCCTTATTGCAAATATACATACGGCTGCTGCCAGTGTTTCATACAAAGCAGCTTTAGCGCTGGAATAATTTGGTTTTTAGAGGGGTAAAATGGGAGACGTTGTTGCACAATGCCTGGTACATTAGCGTCGTGTTGTGCTGTGGCGTGGGTGTTTAGGAAGGCTCGTGGTGTCAGGCGCCGGGAAGTGGCGAGTGTTGAACAATGCTGGGTGTGTTATGTGTGACCGTGTTAGTTCGAGGGGGACTCAGGCATCGTTGTGATGAGTGTTTATTAATTAAGCACACTTGCTCAGGGACATTAAATTTTGAGTTCAGTTCTTGGTTTTGACATTGGGGGGTAAACAACTTAATATCTGTAATAGCAACCAATGCAGATAAGCATGAATGTGCAATTACATCTACGAAAATAAAATATTAGACTGTAATTCTTAATTTTTCTAGCATTTCGGAGCGCAATCCCGGCTATAAAATGTTGAAAACCTTCATGCAGGCAGTTGATCCTTAACCTAAAGATGTGGCTGTGGTAGGTGCGAGTGGGGCGGAAGCGAAGGCGCAGATAGAGCGTCTCATGAAGAAGGTGGAGGAAATGCAGCAGCAGCGCTGGAGTGTTGAGCAGCAGCTGCGGCAGAACCTCATGGAGGACGACATCACAGGAGCCCTGGTTACTGCCGAGTCTGACGTGGCCGAGCTGTTCAAGGAGCACCTCAAGAAGCACGACCAGCAGGTGGGGTGTTAGTGTGTTCTTCCTGGACCCTTCTTCCTTCCTGGACCCTTCTTCCCTCCCGGACCCTTCTTCCCTCCTGGACCCATCTTGAGAAGAGTTGTTACAGCGTCTCGCCCAGTGCTGCCTCTTTGCTAGTAGTGATTATTTTCAGTCTACACTTGGAAATGTCGAGGTTCGTAGTGATCTACTACGCGCGTCGCAGGTACTGATGACGAGTGCTTTTCGAGAAGAAACTAAGGAACCTCATTTTGATCAATGCATACTGATGGATACTTTTTATGATGGAGAAGTTGATTTTGCAGTATTTACTTACGGCAAAATGCTGCCCTTTCTCTGGTATTAGCTGAGTGTTTAATTAGGCCTTAATTTGTTCCAATTTCCAAATATCTTTAATCATCTTACCTGGTTCACTTACCGTTTTCAACAAAATTAATTTGATAAATCTAAATTTTATCGTTTTCTGTATGAATAGCATTATTTTAAATTATTCCTTCAGGAGGCCTAGGATAGGCAATAGGGTTAAATTAGTTAGGTTTGTCTATCGTATGCTACGGGGACTGGCGACCCCAGGAGAGGCACGGTATTGTTAACTCAGCTATAGATAGGCCTTTGGGACTTTTAGCTTCCTTCTGTGCCCACTTTACTTCTTCCAGTTTTACACCTTAACTATCCCTTCTTTGTCTTTTGTTCCTCTTCCTTTTTAACTTGCTGCTTCTGTGCGTAGGAGGGGTGGGGGAGGGGACACCATGGATCCCTCGTTTTCTACAGTCTGTATCAAATAGTCTTTTTTCTGTTCGCTCTCAGGATCACATTTTATGTGGATAGGAGGCTGCAAACTAACAATCTAATCTAATAATTTAAACAATATTATTTAAGTAACTTGACCGTTATCTTCCTTTCTGATCATGAATTTAGTATTCAATTGTGAATTCCAGCATGTTGAAGGGATGTGATTCAGAGGTAGAATTATTTTTTAGGTATTTTTATTGTTTTTTACGTCTTTTTAAAACGTCGAACTCAAAAAGATTTCTTCAGAGCATAAGTTAATATGAATTTCTCCTCAAGCTTACAGAGAAAAACATGTTTAACGTGACAAACATACATGCTGATCTCAATTCTTCTAACCATTACGAGACTCATTCATATTAGAGATATTTTTGTATCAATATCGCAGCCCTGCAGCGTCTAGCGTTAAACTGGTGAAACAATAGAATTCATGTAGGTTGCTTTTCACTTGTTTCGTTCTAAATTAGAATGAATATGCACACTAGTGCATGAAATATGGACGACTGTTTACGCAACATTCCCCCCGTTTTGGAAATGAGTTGCTCCTTTTTGAGTTGAATCGCATTGAATTTTCAGCTTGAGATTCTGGAGAAGAACATGTCGGCCCAGAAGAACATCCTGACGGCGCTGTCTGAAGCGAACGCCGCGTACGCCAGCACGAGGCGGGCCACGAAGCAGGCGACAGCGGCCCGCCAGGCGGCCGTCGCGGCGCTGGTACAGGCCCACGCGTCCTTTGCCTCCATACTGGACAAGGCGCGGGATGCCAAGGTCTTCTATGAGAAGCTCAGTGCTCAGGTGAGTTGGCCTGCCCTCCTTAAAGGGACGTGATGGTCGTGTTTTAAGTTAGGTGATGGTGGTGTGTAAAGTTAGGTGATGGTGGTGTGTAAAGTTAGGCGGTGGTGGTGTGTAAAGTTAGGCGGTGGTGGTGTGTAAAGTTGGGCGGTGGTGGTGTGTAAAGTTAGGTGATGGTAATGTGTAAAGTTAGGTGGTGATGGTGGCACCACCACCACCTAAGCCAGGTGGTGGTGGTGCCATAAGTCGAGTGATGGTGGCGTGAAAAGTCGAGTGATGGTGGCCCGAAAAGTTGGGTGATGGTGGCCCGAAAAGTTGGGTGATGGTGTCGTGAAAAGTTGGGTGACGATGCGGCTTATTCGGAATTTGAGTCATATTTTTTTGTGGCAACTTCTGTTGTTTCAGGAAACTACCTCACGTTTGCATGTCTCCTTTTGTACATAATATTACCTTAATTTCCAGGTTTCCAAACTTCTGAAGCGAACAGAGAGTTTCGTCAGCGTGCAGGAAGAGGAGCGAGAGGGGCGCCTCAGTGCGCAAGCCAAGAAGTTTACCCAGCGCGGCAAAAGTGACCAACTTCCTGCCGCGTCTTCTAAAGGAGCGAGTCCTTACCCTCCTCACACCCCTGTCGTACCCCTTCCGGGAGGTGATGACACGGCATCTTACCCCAGCAGTGGCCCCAAACTCAAAGACGTGCTGATGGCGAGTGGTGGCTACAAAGGCCTGCCGAGTGCAGGGCAATTCTCCCCGCAACACCGAGCCTCGTATGGAGCTTCTGGCTACTCGTACTTGCCTGGCGCAGCTGGCGGTGCTGCTTACTTGGCTAGTGCTTCTGGTGGTGCTGTGTCAGCCACCACAGCTGCTCCCACACTCGCTGGTAATTATCCTACCATGGCTCCTCCGAACGGGGTATCTACGTCCTCGTATACACAACCAGGAGCTTCCTACGCCTCCACTGCACCTGTTGCGGGCTACAACTATCCAGCCTACCCTCCATCAGCTCCTTCTCCTGCACCTCAAGTTCCTTCCACTCAGTTCCCAGCCACAGCCAGCACCACTGGAGTATCGACCCTTGCTTCGTACCAGGTGCCCGCCCCTTATGGTCATTCAAGCTATCCTCCAGCTACAACTCTGGCATACACCACACCACATGCTGCTCAGCATCCTGCTGCTTCATATTCTGCAAATTCACAGCTCTCAGCATCAACTACAATTGCTACTGGCCAGCCAAACCCAGGCTCAGCTGGTCATTACACGCAGTCTCAAACCGCCTATAGCTCTGCTCAAGTCGCTCCACATGCAACGAACTCGATGGTAGCTGGAATACCTTCAACAACTACTACGCTTTCTGCAAGTTCGGTGTCTGCGAGCACCCAGGCAGGTTACATGAACAACATTCCTTCGTCTGTGACTGCTGTTGCCCCCGCCACTTCAAGTGGCGCCACCTCTGCTAATTACGTTGCTAACCCGTATTACTACCCTGCCCAAGCGTATCCTGGAACAAGCCTTGCTACTGTGAGTGGCCAGCAATATCCTGGTGCACCTGCTGAAGATCTGCAGCAGTATCGACAAAATTTTACCGGGACTGGTCTTCAGTATTCTGCTGGTTCTGCTGCAACTGGTCAGCCATATCCTGCTGGTTCTGCTGCAACTAGCCAGCCATATCCTGCTGGTTTTGCTGCAACTGGTCAGCAGTATCAAGTAGGACAACCCGTGTCATATCCCGTTGGGGCACCACAAGTCTATCCCGTCGGCACCACCGGCACTACGCAGTCTTACACTGCCGCAGCTTTTCTCAACAGTCAGCAGATCCCTTCTGCTTCATACACACCTTATCCTTCTGGGGCGGCTGCATCCAACCAGCCGTACGCAGGGGTGGCCAGCACGTCTGTTCCAGTTCAGTCACAAACGGCCGTGCTTACTGCCAGTGGAGCTGCATCTTGTGTTTCTACAGTCTCATCGCGACCACAGTTGTCAACTGGTGTGAGCACAATTACATCGGGCCTGGCCCAATACAATACACCTGCAGCAAGCATTTCTCCATTACGAGCTCCTTATGGCATGACTCCTCAGCAATACGGTTCTCCTTACGCCTCTCAACACTGTTATCCGACGCCGCAACACCTCATGTCACCGTTCGTCCCGAATCAATACCCTAGTGGCACCGGGTCCTTCACGCCAAGCATGTCCATAGCTTCAAGCCTAAGAACCTCGATGCCCTATCATGTGGAGAGCGTTTCGTACCACTCGACTACGGCTTCTGCATCGACAGGCACCACCGTCGTGTCTTCTCTCGATGCCTCGGACGGGCGTGCTCCGTACCGCCACCCTAGTGCAGCAGCGGTACCTTCGTTCTACTATGCAAGAGCAGGGGCTGGGCCTGCCAGTAACATAACTCCTTCATCCACGGGTTCACCATTGCCTTCAGCTGGCTTTGGGTTGAAGAACGGCGAGACAGCTAGTACCCCAGGCCAGATAAATGCCAACGGCAGCTCGGCTTATCCTAACGTAAGCTCTCCCCCTTATCCTACTTACGCTCAGCCGAGTAGTCTGCCTTACAATGCTGTTCCTCCTCAGCAGCAGCAGCAGTATTCTGGACAGCCACTTCCTGTTCAGGCCGGCGTTTCTCAGCCAAGTCAGCCTGTCCATGCTCCTGTATCACAGACGCCTGCTACAGCAGGTCCAGCAACGTCGAAAAAAGGCATCTCTAATCTGGACTTACTCTCTGGCATCGAGTTGGCTGGTCCAAGTTCCATGTGGACGCCCTTAACTCCTCAGCTTTCCAATGTAAGCGTCACTGAAGCTCCTGTTTCTACTGCCGTGCTGAAGACCACTGCCACGAATGGCTCCTGCTTTCCTGCTGCTGTCGCCACTGCTGCAGCCTCTGTGAGCTCCATGCCAGCTGAGGCCTCATTTGCCGTTTCAGCTCCAAATGGCCCCAGCTCTGCTCTTGTTGCTGGGACAGAAACAACAATGGCGTCAGCTGTAACAGGCTCGGTGAGTGGAGCTACCACTTCTGAAACAATTTACCCATTTTTCCTCACTTATTTGGCAGGCATTGACTTGAACGAAAAATTTTGGGTTTCAAGATGTTTCGGAAACATTCGTAACTTTATTTTTGCCTCTCGGCTCACGCTTTCTTAATTCTTGTGTAAAATGTATTGATTTGTCATATTTTTGTTGCTCATTTTTCATCAGCGTGCATGTCATGTGACTGGGTTTTATTCAGTTGATACAGTCTGGTCCTGCTTTATTTGGCTCACACGTGAAGTTTTAGTATCTTTATTTTATTCACAGCCCACCGATGAAGAAGGTACTGCTGCTGCTGCTAGTGGCGGACCTGCCATTTCCACCACAGCCCTCAGCATCGCAGCACTCGCCCAGGTCAGCTCGTAATGTTTTCCGCTTAACCAAAGATTAGTCAATAGAAGATTCGAAAAACCCTCTTATTGGTTTAGTCACTTGAAAACATACTCGTCATGTAGGACTGTAGGGATCCTGAGCCCTTCGCTGTCTGTATAGGTTTCAAAATCCACCCTCGTAAGAATGCTGCTGGCTTGTAAGACACTATGTAAATACTGCATGTATGCATGCATCACGCTGCACATTGTTTTCGCCCGAAGCTAAGTGCAGTGTTATAGGCAGAATAATTTGAATAAGTACGATCTTTTTTCATTTGAACAGATACGATCGTTTTATTGGTAATTTCCCCTGATAAAAGGAAGAATTACTCAGCAATGGCTCGGCCTTCATGATGGTTGATCATCGTCTGTGGGCTTAGGTAAAAATACAAGTAACAGAAATACACATGGATTCTCTCCACCAAGACAATACATGACAGAACTGAGGTCACCTCCACTACCGTTTTCTCTGATGCTCTATAAATCGAAATCTCGATGTGTAAATGAGAGCAACTTAGCTGCAATTGCGTGAAGCGGTAGTTTTGAAATGGCCACCAAGAAGCGGACGCTTAATTTCTCCTTTTTTCGTAGCTGGAACAACTGAATTAAAGGTGCTTTAGTGGGAGTTTTACATGCGTAATTTCGTATCTTGTGTTCCACTTGCTTATTGGTCCCTGACCCATTGAGAGGAGAAATGT
>VOMN01123256.1:0-15605 GCA_014899125.1 Orchestia grillus
AACCCGTCCACCTCATACCTGAGGACCCGTCCACCTCATACCAGACGATGAGGCTCCAAGACGAGATATTTTGCTTCTTATACTCAGTCTCCTTATAATCCAGGACTTAAGCATACATTCGCCACAAGTAATTCACATTTTGTACAGTACCAAACAATAAATGATAAATGAGAGACAGTGAATTAGACTCAGGAAGAATGGAGCTACTTGTGCACCCAAGTAAGCTGCCAGGCTTCCAGGAACTTCGCCGCTGTCGTTGCGAGGGATTATCATCCTCAAAATCTTCCTTCGCTCCTCTTTCGAAGCTCTTCAGCGTAAGTAATATAAACCAACGACTCGTATATGTATACAGTTTGAAATGATTCCTCTTTGAAGTTTTTGTTACCTTAAATATTTTCGAGTGCCAAGAATTATTGTGGATTATTTTTGACCTGGAATTGTGCCCGAGATAGTTTTTCAGTTGCTGTGACGAAAACTCAAGCCCCGTCCACACTATCAGTCTTTGGAGCGAATTTCGTGTTTTTAAACTCATCGCAAACAAGAACACACCGCGCGCGCTGGCACATTTCGGTGTGCTTGTGTTTCCCAACGTGCTGGAAAACTCCGAACACAAACCTTCGTAGAACCAGCGAACAGTGGCTTGTTAATGTATTTATTGTGCAATTGAATAGTTTATTTGATGGGAAACGATAATTTTGGTAATTTATTCATTTGATAATAGCTTAATATTGTCCTATGAGCCTAATTAAATTAAGGATTAGTTAATTTAGCATGAATAGTAGCTGGCAGCTGCATAAATAGTAGCTGGCAACCTGCCGGTTTGGCATTGCTAGGAGATCGACGGCTTGAAATTTTTCAAACACGAGTAAAAACATTTTGATTTATCTAAAAATAACATCTACACGACTAACAACAACAAAGAAATAAAATTTAAACACTATTATACATCAACTCTATACACGTATTCAAGGAACAGTGTAGTTTGTTCACATTCTGCACTCGTACAACTTCATGCAGCCGAATGCACAGTCTCGACACGATTCAGAAGAGTTTGTGTTTTTGTTTGCGTTTTGGTGTGTTAGTGATTGATGGAGAGTTAGTGTAAACGGGGCTTTACACAAGTATTACAACTTTCAATGATCCACAGTTTTTGTGTTTTGCTGCTCATTTAAGCTTTTTTGGTGCAAGAGCTCCTCGCTCCAAATTCTCCAGTTCTGCTAATTTACGGTGACGGGCAGCAAGACGTTGTGGTGAATAGGGGAATGGAGGCGAATGGTGGAGGAACAGGAGAGGAACGCCAAAGGAATTATGAAAGAACGATGATGGAACGATGATTGATCGATGAAAGAACGATGAAGAAACTATGAAGGAACGTTGAATGAAGGAACAATGAAGAAACGATGAAGGAACGATGAAGTAATGATGAAAGTGCGATAAAGGGACGCTGAAGCATCGATGAAGGAACGTTACACGAGCGATGCAGGAACCATGACCGATGAAGGAACGATGTCGGAGCCCCCTCGAGATGACCCAGGTATTTTGGCGTTGCACTCTTCATAGAAAGAGTAACGAGGCTCAAGTTAGGTCGTTAAGAAAACACCAAGCGAAACTTGACTAATTTGTCCAGAGATTACAGGGGCCGTCGTGATAGCGCCGCTTCATCAGGGTGAGAGCGGCGCAAACTGAATCTCAGCTCTGAAATTTCCTGTAACGACTGCTCGCCGCCGTCTTTCGCGCGAAAAAACTACGAATCCTCGACCCTATAGCGTCCAGCACTCCGCTGGTAGAACGCTAAAATGAATAGCGTTCGTTCGTAAATTCTTACAGTTTCGTTCAAAATTGGGACCGGTATGCACAAAATTAAGAGTGTAAAATCGGTGTGACAGTTAACGCAATATTTTGTTCATTGAAAAGATAAGTTGCTCCTTACATTACTCTTCACATGCCCTTAATTTATTTCTTGTAGCAGACTGACACTGTTTTGGTTTGCCGTTCACTTGGTCAAATTAATGTGTGAACGAAGGAAACCAAGAATGAGTCGGCTGTTACAGGGGCTTTGCGCGTCACCTGCGGTACCAGAGATTGAAAGGGGAATTTCAACCTATATGACAGCTAGGAACTCAAGACAGGAAAAGAATCCCGAGAAACTCGAAACTGTTAAAAATAACGAGTTATTTGCGAGAAAGAAGAGCGAAAAGCTAAACTCAGAAATCGGAACTCAAGAATGATGATCTACGAGTAAAAGGATTTGCGATTAACTTCAGACAAAAAAAAAATAGACGAATGTTACGCGGAGTGATAACTCAGTAAAGGATGACACATCCAACAGCGTCGCCCGCTGCTCACTGAAGTCAGTAATTTAGAGGCCGATGTCAGCAGCGCCAGAGCGTCAGAAAAGCCACTTTAATATATACAAATAAAAATGTAAATATTCGTTTGTCCAAAATTTTACATCTCCGAACGTTTTTCACCGATCGATTTGAAATTTTGACACAACGTTGCATGCGATTACTCGCGTGTTTTTATACACATATTTTTAATTTTTTTAAGATATTTTGAATATAATTTTTTTTAACACGTTGGCTTTGATGATATTATTTTCCTAGGGGCAAAACGACCCACCGGTGGCTCGTCTCGCGGTCAATGTGTTAAAGCACCAGCATCTGTTGGCCATCTGTTCGTGATTTCTTTCTTTTACGTTTAACGCAACTGAACAGCCGCAACACGTGGCCGGGTACAGCTCGTTTGTGATAAAAATGAAATTTCAAGTGCAACCACCGGTGTCTATTTCTTGCCTGATTGCTGATTTGTGCTAATAACTCTTCACTGCCCTACATAGCAACTGCTCATTACCCTTCTCAACAACTCGTTACTTTTCCCAACTTCTCGCTACTTTTCCCAACTTCTCGTTACTTTTCCCAACTGCTCATTACTCTTCACTACTGCTCATTACTCTTCTCAACTGCCCATTACTTTTCACAACTCCTCATTGCTCTTCTCAACTGCTCATTACTTTTCTCAACTGCTCATTACTTTTCTCAACTGCTCATTACTTTTCACAACCGCTCATTGCTCTCCATAGCTCCTCATTACTCTTCACCACGGTTCATTACTCTTCACGTTACTCTTTGATTATAAATCGAGTTGCAGCAATTTAATACTGTATAACTACCAATTACTTGATCAGTATTGAGGAAATCACATCGAACTCCTATAATTGTTCAATATGATAGTAATTTAAATTAATTAGTCCGAGCACAAAAATGCAAATACCAAGTTTAAGAAGTCGAGTTCTGCACTGAAAGTTTTCCAACACGCGCAGTGAATCGCCAGAAGAGATATAAAGTTTTTCCTAGTTCATCTGTTTCCACGTCGCAATACAATCTCCAATCACTAGTTCATTCTGATTTTCCCGATGCAATTCACGAATTTGTTTTAACACTAACAAGTAAATCGTTTTTTTTTTGGCATTTGGGGTAAAAACATCAGTAAAAAACCAGCGACAGACAACCTGCGAGTTGTGCTTGAGCTTTCAAGCGATTTGCGATCTAGGAGAATCTTAGGCCTACTGACTCAAGTTTTGAATCTTAGGCCTAATGACTCAAGTGTTGAATCTTAGACCTACTGACTCAAGTGTTGAATCTTAGACCTACTGACTCAAGTGTTGAATCTTAGGCCTACTGACTCAAGTGTTGAAAAAGACAATGATTACACCCGTACCATGTTCCAAAAGGAAAAGACTTCTTCGAAAAATAGAAACTTTGAATGTGTGCAAAAATAAGGACTATTGCATAACAGTGGTTTTAGGTTTAATATATTTTCGGATGAAAATGAAAGAATACTCTCGAGTTGAGTGAGAAAGACAGAGAATCTAATACCACGAAGGCTTCTCACTTTTTGTTCAAGGATGTCGATCCATTCAAGTTCAAATATACAAGCATGTTAGTCGAGAAAAAGAAGAAATTTAAGTAAAATGTTCCTTCTTTTTTATTCTCCGATAAAGTTTCAAAGATATATAATCACTGAATGGAAGAGTGTGCAAACAAGAAGGAAAATCGGAAAATGTATGCTCCAGTTTTTGACGTTCCAAATCAACGGAATGAACTTTGAATTTGTCAGTAGCCACTTCGAACCTCTTTCGAGTCATTTCGAACCCTTTTGGTGGCTCAGTATAATGAAAATCCTCCAAAATTAGATGTCAGCATTCAAGGCAGCACTTTTTGGTACATTCTTATCCATCAAGAAACATACAGTAGCACTTTAATTGTGCATCCATAGGATGTGGTATCCTGAAAATGGTATGCCAAGATACCACTTTAGCATGATTAATACCTCAAATTGTCTTTTTTCAACATGTAAATAAATACATGCGCCAGGTCTTACTCATTTGGCAACGAACCCAAACAACTTGTGCGGGCCTCAAAGGGGTGAAGGTGCGGCAGTAGCGCATGGCGCGAGTGAACAAGAGAAGGGATCGCCGCGGTGGTCTCTTTGCAGCGATTTACTGATGTGTTCTGGGCTGCGGGCCGGCACCTCGTAGCTGCTGCTGTCTCTATTGCTGTTAGAGCTGTAGTCATCTGGTGCTGTTAGAGCTGTAGTCATCTGGTGCTGTTAGGGTTGCTACCCTCACCAAAGAGTGAGTGTCGCTACCGCGTTACCACGGACGCTTCCGTTACTTGCTTCTATGTATTCCTGCAGAGCAGGGACTCTTTGCTGTACCCGCACGCTCTTTAACATTTCGACGACTTGTTTTCGTATTCGTCAGCTCTTTTGCGAAAAATTTTAGCTGTATTTTTGTTGTTGTCTATTTTTTACTAAGGACCATTCAGTGCCGGCGACTCGGACGCTTCTATAGAAAACGAGAAAAAAACCGACGGTAAAAGAATTCACGTTTTTTACTACCCCACTCTAATTTTGTCTGCCATCTAGCGACATTTCTGCTAAGCTTCACATCTTTTCAGGACATGTCCAACTTTTTTCCTGATTTCAAACAGAACAGGAAGATCGTTCCATGAATGTAAAACGAAAACAAGAAGGATCTTTACGTTCATACATAGTAGTTAAAAAAATTCTTGCATTCGTTTTACATCCTTTGCCTTACTTTTGTATGCAAGACTTTTTTTTCGCTAAAACTTTTTCATTTCACAGTTGGCCATTTTTCTTTTGATCTGGAAATAACTGACCACATTTAGTCATCGACATACGCGGTGTTCATGAAGTCTGTTCGCAGCTTCATAATTTAATGTGAAAGCAGTTGATAAGAGACATTGATTTCACTTGTTTTGTTGTACGCAGTGGAATGAAGAGTCTTTCATAACCACTGCTTAGAATGTAACAAGTCAAGTTAAAAAATCTAATAAATATTGTTTTCTTGGGTATTCAATTTAAAACTGCAAATGAACACCTGTACTATGATCACGGTAGAAGACAGACATTTTTATATTCCAAACTTCTTGTAACGCACGAGCTTTCCAACTCCCTTATTGTAGTCATGGTTAACATTAGGAAGTGCCAAGATTCACTTCATGAGGTTTCAGTTATAGCTAAAATTTGGTAGGGCCAAGATTCACTTCACAGAAAAGACGAGGTTTTCTTACCGCATGGTCGAAGTGACGAGTTAGAAGCACGTGAGGGCGAACACAGGCCTATTATAAGGGGCGAACTCGACGCCTAAAACCTTTTTCAATTACTTGCACCAATTTTCATCAGATATTTAAGTCGTCCTTAAATTTCATGAAACCTTAAACGTAATTTTCTTTCTAGATACTGTCATAGGTATGCGTCTCCAGACCATTCAATGAAAGCGTTTCCTCGTACACGGTCGTGTGTAGACAGAGTCAACCTGTTTCCTTTGAATCCATCCTTTTGTTTTGAAGAGACTCTTCGTCACATTCTTCCCACACAAACAGTCGTTCAGCCCTCAGTTTGTGCAGAATTCATTTCGGGAGCGAACCAATTCCAGTCGGTGCGGGACTGAGGACGGAAGCGTGTCTGCTCAGGGAACACGAGGGGAACAAGCGTCGTAGTGAGACATCTGCCGCGCGGCTTCTTTTGCTCCGTCAAGTCAATCTGCTGTGCTTTTGTTGGGCACAGCTCGGGCCCCAGCACAATGTCATCGAAAAGATCAAAGCTAGTGCCAGAAAGAGACAATTCGTAGCTCAGTTTTGTCTCGGCTCCGCTCCAGATTGGAATCGAGCTCCTTAGATCTCAGATAAATGCTTAAGAATGAGATACCTCCGACGTCTGGGTTACGCGAGGGACCTCTTGAAAGTGAAGACCTTCAGAAGTGCGATGAGGGAACGTGAAACCCTACACTAACGGTTCAGTTTTTTGGCCGTACGCTCTAGCTCTTGATTGAAGAGAAACAGCCTCAGACGCTTGTTTTGGATCAAAATAGGAAACCTTCCGTGGAAAATTGAACGAAGCCATGAAAGAGCTTTATCTTCCGACGAAGTACTAACGATCAAGCAACGTCACTCGGGGTGCAGACTGGCTGACTGCGCGCCATTTCCCTATGGAATAATATAATTCAAGTCATTTTAAGATTCTGCTGCAGCACTCCCAGCATGTGAATTATGAAATTCTTTATCATTAGTGCTCGAGTATGTGGAATCTTGGTATAGAGATGAAATGATCTACAGGAATGGCTCTTCAGCAGCAAATTCNCCCCAAAAAAAAAATCCTGAAACATTTTTGCTCCCGAGCTCTTGGTACAATTAACGTTTTGATTCTAACATCGTGCAAGCGCCTGCACATTTGAATGAGTGCATCAATATGAGTGATGAATGACTCATATTTCCAAAAGGCCGACTGCGCATGTTGCCTGTGACGGCAGCCTCTAAGACAGCATGAGGAAGTGAAGAACTTGGCGGGATGAAGTGCCATAAAGTCCTCTCCCAACATATGGCTGCTATATAGGGTGACCATAAAGTCTTTCCTGACCAGTCATTTTCAAAGCACGTATTTCAGTCAAATAACCATCAATGACAAATAAATCCTCCATAATACATAGAAAAATTCCCAATAGAGTCAGAGTCACCCGAATACGTGGAAAAGAGATAAATTTTTTCCGTTGAATCTGGGACAGACTTCAAGGACAGCATGAAGTTCCTACCCACATGATAAGCTCCTACCAGTTCCAATGGAACAGGACCTCTCTCAGGTCACGGTGGCGAGGCGTGCCACGCTGCATGTTAAAAATCCCCCCCTCCTTCCCATGGAGAGGTACGTGTGCGTCACGAAGTAAGCGAGACAAGATCGTCAGAGCATTTCGGCCCCTGGAAAAAACGTTGCAAGCTTCGCAGCTGTAGTAAGTCGTCAGTTTTACACTTCAAAGCTATATTTTACTAATTCATGTAAGGGGTTAATCAATCGCAGTCAAATATCGCACATGGACCCATCCTGGTACCTGCCTTTTCATTTATTATTTACGCAGCTGTACCTAGGACAAATACTAGTGATGATGGTGGTATTTAACATTCATTAAATGAATACTTAGTTTACGTACCGTTTTTTTCCGCTATCGGTTCAGTACCTTGTTGTATTGTTTTCGTGTTTAATTAGTATCTTCACCAGGATATTCTCCTTGAATGATAAAAGCTACCCCACAACACTGCTCCATTCATTTTTATGCTTAACTGTGTAGTCCTTGAATGCGTCAAGTTCGTCAACGCAATGAATCTGCATGGGTGGCAACTGCTGCAGTAGTTACTTTATCAAATACGAGAGTAAATTTAAAAAGCGTCTCTGGAACGGTACGTTTTCTTGATTTTCAAAGCACATCTTGGAAGCTGCGTAGACACGCCTACGTCGAGAAGTGGGTCATTTCCGCCTATAGGGTGGCAATCAGACTGAACCACCACGCCGAGTAATCACAAACTAGCATTTCCAATTCCAAAAAATGATCGAGGAACTTCACGCAAAAACACGTCCAAGTTGCCCACGAAAGAAGAGTGAACTAATGCGTTAAGAACGTATCTGAAAGTGTACGTGCCTCCTAGTCAGTCAAGAGATGCAGGGTTCGATACCCCGGACGTAGGGCTTCCACTGGGAAAGGAAATTTAATTAGAAATAAAATGGCGTGCCTCAAAAACGCAGCACACCAGTGTAGCCTGAAACAGGTTGCCCGAATTTCTTCCAAGTACTTCAAGTGATCTGCAAACATGTCAGTCCCTATACAGTACAGGGTGTCCCACAAAAAAGCAGACCAAGCTTTGACTTGATCTTGCAAACATGTTTTATTCGTGTGAGTGGTATTATAGATACTGATTTACATAAATATCAAGCTGGCCTTTACAGAACTAAATTATCAACAATAACGGGAGAGCTCCATCAATTCGAAGTTAAGCCTGTTTTTTTTTTTGAGACAGTGTATAAGGCGCTGCAACATTATATACCTGCATTTGAACATGAAAATTACGGCATCAAATTAGCAATTTTTAGTGTCAAGGTATTGATTAGCAGATTCTTTTGTTGCATAATCGGACGAGAGAGTTAAGTCTGTCTTAAAATCTGCACCTTTATTCAACTTATTATTGAGAAACCCTTAAGCATGATCCCACACCGCGCATGCTCGTTACTTCGGTAACCCGATCTTTCCCATCACTTAAATAATTAATCAAGAGATGCGACCGACTCAAAAACAATTTCCCGTTATGCTGCATCAAAGAAAAGCCTCGTTGCTCACCTATGAACCGCAACAACACCTCCGCCCAGAAAGCAAGTCCGACACGAGAAAACAAACCATCGGTGGTGCACGAGCTTTGTGTCGGGTATACAGAAGCCACAGCTATGCACGGACGGAAGCCATTTACGATATTGAAACAAGAACCCGTTGGCCCGAAGATACATCAGCGCTGACGGCAAATGCTGTCCTCGTAAGGCAAACTTTTCGCGACCAAAGAGCAGTGCCGGAACATCGCTAGCATCGGCCGCCTGACCGCCTGTGTGAACTTGGCAAAGCAAGGGACGGCTTCAGAGCAAGATCAACTCCAGGACCTTAGCAATAGGTCTTTTTCCACTCGACGACACTTTGCTCTCGAAACTGGAGGACCTTCTTTGAAGTATCTGCTTCTCGGCTTTGCCTCAAGCCAGATTGGAAAACTTGGGATTCGGAGCCAAACTTCCTTTTCTCGAGCTACCTTGTGTTGACAATACAAAATCACCCTTATTTGTACTAAGACCTCGTGTTGTTGTATTTTGCTAGTACTCCTTGCGGCGTAGTTTTGTGCTATGATTAAGCCGAGCCGCTCTGTGAGCCGTTCAGCAAACGAGCAAAATTCGCTCTCAGCAGATTCTTTGTTGCTTTTAAGACATGCACGGCCCCTCGAGAGCCTGCCAATACCATCAGCAGGAGCGAATGTCAGGCAAGTTTCCCGCTCCCTGTTTGCTGCCGCATTGAGGGACCACAAAAAAGTTCTATTTGCCCTCGAAAAACTCCTCGTGTTTTAGATTAGTTCCAGGGTCACTACCTAATATCTCATTCAGCTGAAATATCGAGTTTTACGCAAACAGCTACATACGCTCTGGCAAATCATGCACTAAGGAAAAGCAAGACGTATGTCCAATACATTTCTTAAACTCCCTCCATTCAATAAGAAGACTTGAGTTATTCCTCATTTTCGAACAGGCGAAGCACGTTAAATATCTTGTTCACTGCCGCAAACCTTGTGAACTTCAGTGTGACGTGTGAGACACTTCATTTCAAACACTTGAATTGGTGCAGATTTCTTCAATGGAATTTTATGATTAAAATCGAACCATTCAGCACAGAAGCACACTTCAATTTCCTGTGTGCACACTCTTACACTGTGTTTTTCCTCTTAACTGGCTCCTGGTTTATATCTACTTACTCATCAAGGTTAAAGATATTCAAGACATTTAATCTGTGGTGCTCGACATTTAGTAGCACAGTTTCTGGATCGTACCGTTTGTCAACATAAAAACGCGTTTGTCCAACTGAAAAAAAAAAGTGAGCACACTAATCTAACGGAAATAATTGATGTGTTAGTCTCTACTAGGATTTAGCAAAATTTACATCTGCATCGTCTTCAACTACATCAAGATCGATTTAGCAGACTGATTAATTTAACATCGCACGTACTTCATATACTTTCATCTTCAAAGAGTATTCACTCATATTTCACAGGGATTCTCAAATTTTGTTGAATCTGTATTAAACTCAAACAGATAAAGAAACTAGAAACATAAGGAAATCTTACTTTAAACGTAGACACTTTCACATTGCACGTCATTACGAAATCGTTCCTATGAAATGGACATCGGATGCTCGGGCTGGCATCGTGGCGTCGCTGCCGTGCGAACTAATCTCAACACCTCGTCATTGAAGCAGCGTAAAAATAAGCGTCAACTAAATCCCCCGACAAATATTTTTGTGCGGAAAATCCCTCTTTCCAGAAACAAAGATTCTCGTTGAGACGGAAATAAACGTCCAGCAGGACGTCTTGTTCAAGACCAACCGCGGTGCCTAGGCTGGGACCCGAGGACAGGATGACCTCAGGCACACTCGCAAATGTACGCGATGCATCAGCGCCGCACGACGCGGTCTCGCAGCTCACAATGCCTTGGTAATGTCGAGCGCGTCATAACTCACACCACACCAGATACAAGCCCATAATGCCGACCATAACAGCGCCAGACGACCCAAACTCTGCGTTCCGTTTGTTTGCGCTTGATGTGTTGGCTGGTGCTGGTTATACAGGCGCGAGGCAAGCCACCTCGAGGAAAAATCATTCCTTGTCACCTGTGAAGTAGTGCATTTCTCAAGAGAGTAGCCAAATAAATTTCCGTTACCTCCTGAGCACTATCAACTCTTCGTATCAAATCTCAGCTTTGCTGTAACTTAAACCCTCACTAACTACACAGCCAGAAGAAGGTAATTCTATGTGACAATTCTAGTTTAATGATGTAATGAAGGGGGATCATGTCTAAAGTTCATGGAACGCACTCAAACCTCATTCCACCTCGAGACGTATTCCATCAGCCCGCCGAAGAATGTTTGAAATTAACAACCAGGTTTGCTTTCACCGAAACTGAACGCTTTTTGTCTGTGCTTATTGGACAATTACGTCAATATGAAGATTTTGAGGACAATGGTTCAGAGCACAATTTAAATATTCTTTCATACTCCACATTGACGTTTGATAGTTTTTGAATGAAGTGGAATTGTTCCAGGTTACTCGGATGACAAATGAGTTTCATTCAAAATGTATCAGCAGACTTGGTGATGAATGCAAGTAGTACTATCGATGTATGCAAGTAGTACTATCGATGTATGCAAGTAGTTCTATCCAGCCATTCTGGCGGCAAGGCCATCGAAATGGAATGTTCCTGCAGCTTCTAATATGGAGAACTCAGTACTATGACGTGTTCCTGTACCGTGCAGGGCATGAATAAAATTGTTTATAAGTGAGACGTTCTAGGCATCTCTAGTGGGAGAAACTACCGTCTATATCCACGCTCGGAGAATAATTTTGGCTACCGTCATCCGTCTTTAAAAAGGAAATCTTAGAATAAAGTATTGTAATAAAGTATTGATACCGTCATCCGTCTTCAAAAAAGAAATATTAGAATGCAGTATTGTAATAAAGTATTGTAATAAACTATTGAATACCGTCATCCGTCTTTAAAAAGGAAGTCTTAGAATAAAGTATTGTAATAAAGTATTGGATACCGTCATCCGTCTGTGGAAAGGAAATCTTAGAATAAAGTATTTTAATAAAGTATTGTAATAAAGTATTAGATACCGTCATCCGTCTTTGAAAAGGAAGTCTAAGAATAAGTATTGTAATAAAGCATTTTGATAAAGTATTAGATACCGTCATCCGTCTTTAAAAGAAAATCTTAGAATAAGTATTGTAATGCATGGACAATGCTAACAACTTTAACTAACTGGAGAAGAGTATAGTCTGGTAACTAAATAGAGACATCAAAATGCAATAGGTTTAGTTAGAAGAACGGATTGTTTAAAATCCACCTCCCTAAAAACCTGACCTGGTCTAGAGAAACGAGTGTCATTTTCGGATTCAGCGTTGCAAATTTGTCCTTAATCCATTGAAAACCCATAAACTACTAAGAATTGCTTTCTTTTTATCCAAGTGTAAGTGTAAGGAGTGAACCACCCATAAACTATTCGTAGAATGTAGCCTGGCGCACACCCAGCGTGAAGCTCGACCATTTGTCCGGCGCCGCGCTTTGGCCACATCAGAAATATTGAAGTATACGAAAAGCTCAAAGATTTAAGAAGCCATTTACCATTGAAAATCAGAATCCGGAAAAGAACCCCGCCCAACAAAACTCGATCCATTTTCCGGAAGCCCAAGTCAGCCATGTTTAAAAGGTTAACTCAGAGGCCCTTTAAAGGGGGGCTCATAAGATTTAGAGGTGCAATAAGGTATCGACAGCGCCAGGTCGAGCTGTTAGCGCTACAATGAGCCACCGTTTGATGCTTCACGGCCCCCACGACACGCAACCTCGACCAACTTTTAGCTCCGGCAAGTCTAGCATTTGCGTCTGTGCGGCCCTGTTTCTATTTCCAGCTTACAGTTCAAAAAAGACGGATTTCAGAAGCAATTTTACACAACCTTCAGTTATTGTTTCTCCAGCTTTAATTATCGTGTTCGCTAAAAGAGTATTCTAACAATGTCAGCATTTCATAAAAACGAAAAGAATGAATATAAGAAACAAAGATAGGAATTGAAGACTCGCACAGGAGGGCGGTTAAGTAGAACAGCGATTTTGAACGCGAGAGCTGAAACCTTCTCAATTGAGGCGCTAAGAAAATTAGAGTCTGTTCGCCCCTCGGGATGATTCATGGAATCCAACATCATCGCATGCATGCACGGCACAGGCCTACGGCACAGGCCTGCAACATTGCGATGTTTGATTACAAACTTCTAACAGTCATACGAGTGGGTTTGTAGCGATGGTGTGTTGTGGGGTAATGTACTCATGGAATGTTAATTTCCTACACAGATTTATTGGACATTGGTAGTACCCCAAAACATGACAACACTGCTCGTTCCCGCTGCCATATTCCATTCTTACGGCGTTCAATTCTCGGCATGTTGTATTCTACTTAAAACTCAGCAGTTCGGAATCACACACCCCAGCTGCGCGAAGCTGGCTCACGAAAAGCTGTTTTCCGCGTAGCATATTTCGTGCAAAACGAACTAGGGAAATCCTGCATACCTAAAAAACGCTTATCGCACAGGCCAGGTCTCTGCGTCTCGCCACCTAGCCAGGTCTCTGCGTCTCGCCACCTAGCCAGGACTCTGCGTCTCGCCAGCTAGCCAGGACTCTGCGTCTCGCCACCTAGCCAGGTCTCTGACGTCTCGCCAGCTAGCCAGGTCTCTGCGTCTCGCCAGCTAGCCAGGACTCTGCGTCTCGCCAGCTAGTGTTTGGTTCACTAGACCTCGCGCGAATTGCACAAAAATACTTCTGAGAGGCAAAATTAGTTTTTCATTTTTGTATCATTCCAGCTATATAGAATGAAACATTTTTTAAGTGCCTTGTTGCATTGATAAATACTTAATGATTTAACGTTCCAGTCTCCAGATGACTCCCTGTATCCAGCGATGTTGCACTGTAGCAGGAAAAATTTCATTGCTTTAGTATGAGCAAACGTGACGTGAAAATTCGATGTGCTCAATGAGAATCAGAAGTATAGCAGAAAAGCATCCGTCCGTAAGAAATTCTCTGTTTTCAATTTCAATACCCTACGTGTGATCACTTACCATTTGAAAGATAAGATTTCATTTTGTGCTGTATTTTCACTAGATCCTGGAAAAGCTCAAATAAAGTAACACAAAAATGACAATCGTTTGAGTCATTTTAACTAGAAATAAACACACTAACATTGAATACTAAAGAACTTTTACGTATGTCTGACATAAATAAGATCTACGATATCACAACATTGTGATATCAAGGCTGAGATTATCAGAGCAAACGAGGCTTGAAATAACGAAAAGTGGGAAAGATCAGGTAATTGATAAGAGTTTACAATACTTTACGACTATCTTCCAAATGACCAAGTAATTTTATACATCAGGAATTTAATCACCGTTGCCAAATTTGACACGATTCTATCAGTGAGACCCAGTCTCAGTTAAAACTTCATTTTGAATTTACGGTGTCAATTTTTTATGCTGTTAATGTTATAACTCGGGAACCCCACCAAACCCCCGAGAGTCGCCAAGTCCCCAAAATATGCTGGAAGACAATCCCGTTCAGAGTATCCCTCTGACGGGGAGGCCAATTACTTGCAAGCTAAATAACTTCAGAGACAATTCGGTGCACGCCAGATGCCCCATTGAGGAACTCTCCCTTTCATCTCAGAATGTTTCACGTATGTAAACAGCGATGTTAACCCGTGCCTACTCCACGCGCTCTATTTAATATTAGTACAATATTACTTCAGTCAATAGCAAAGTTTCAATGAGAGTCTTCTTATTGTTGACTTCTGAATAGTGTGTCTGTTATACGACGCGGCGCACAGGGTTTGGCTCAATAGGCAGGCCTCCCTTTATCAGTTGTATCAGTTATTCTGAGCTACGAGACCAACACGCTAGACCAACACGCCAGACCAACACGCCAGACCAACACGCCAGACCAACACGCCAGACCAACACGCCAGACCAACACGCCAGACCAACACGCCAGACCAACACGCCAGACCAACACGCCAGACCAACACGCCAGACCAACACGCCAGACCAACACGCCAGACCAACACGCCAGACCAACACGCTAGACCAATACTTTGACAACGAGCGTCAGTTATCGCACATTTTCTGACACAGATTTCGACGCGCCAGAATTATGCTAGTAGAGAGCATTGTTAGGTTATAAATAAATAGGAGTGTGAAAATGCGCAGCGCTGGAGCCTCTGCGCAGTGCTGGAGTCTCTGTGCAGTGCTGGAGTCTCTGTGCAGTGTTGGAGTCTCTGTGCAGTGTTGGAGTCTTTGCGCAGTGCTGGAGTCTCTGCGCAGTGCCGGAGTCTCTGCGCAGTGCCGGAGTCTCTGTGCAGTGACGGAGTCTTCGTGTCGTGCTGGAGTCTCTGCGTGATGCCAGAGTTCACGCAATGCTGGAGTGTACGCGTGATAATCTGTCAATAACCAAAATCTCGGACCGTTTCTACCAGACCGAGTGAGCGCAAGGCGGAGGCGCTGACCTGTGTCAGAATTATCTCTTAATTTAGGTTTTCAGTACCCCCACTACATCGCACAACACCCTTCACGGAGTCGCATTTATCTCAGCAGCTTGTCGATATTTATAGATTAAATTTCGTTCCCGACGCAAGAGATCTACTAATTATATTCAAAACAATCAGCTAACTTTATTGAGCGAGTACGCATGCAACGATGAGTTTGTAGAAAAAAAAACTTGAATCGAGTTTACCCTTCCATAACCGGTTAACGGTGACCGGTGTTGTCGATTACACGGTATGTGTAATCGACAGCGACCGTGTGAATGCAACAACCACGTGGACATCATAGGAGTCCAGCCAGAGTCCAGCCAGAGTCCAGCCAGAGTCCAGCCAGAGTCCAGCCAGAGTCCCGCCAGAGTCCCGCCAGAGTCCCGCC
>VOMN01123279.1:0-51157 GCA_014899125.1 Orchestia grillus
TTGTACTGCCTCAACGCCCCAAGGAGGTGGTACCAACCACTTTGGGAAACAATGACTAAATTGAATGATTTCTTAAACAAAGATAATTCATTAAAATATTCCATAAATAGGAAATTCAAATAATAAATTATGTTTTAACTAATAGATTATATTAAATACCACTATGTCAACAGATTTGTCATGACTTTCTGCTACAGTTCTTTCACGATGACAGCTCGCTGAATTGAGGAGTCGTATTTTTGTCGTCTAGGTTTCTTGTCACCTACGTTTTGGTCACCTTTATTTTGTCCCCTACATTTTCTGTCGCTAAATTTTTTTGTGATCACCGATATTTTAGAGACCAATAATTTTACATCGATTGCAGCCAAGATTGAATAACGGAAATACACTAAACTCGATATCATTATCATCATTACAACTTAACGACATTGCGAACAGTGGGTGAAAATAACGGCACAGCCTCAGGTTTGTACGCTCATTTTTACTGTCGATGCCACTTTTGGTTCAGCATGTCATATTGCCCCAATTCTTCTGGTGTGGCAGAGACGTCGATAAATCGATTACAGACGATATGAGCGATCGACAACATTCGTCGATTAAATGAAGTCATGTACTCAGTTGTTTGACTTTTCGTAGAGTTTTCAACTCCCAAGCTTAATGTCAATCATAAAGAACCTTCCTCCTTATCGGAGTCTTCGGTGTTAACTAAAGACTTACAGTCACTTTGTCTCCGTGCCATACCCATGCGATCGCTATCCACAAGGCATTTCGGCGCAGTTTCAGTTGCGTCAAAAACTCAACAAACAAGTGGCTGACAGCCATATACTTCTCTATCAAACCCTCTAGAAAACAAATATCAATACATTTTGACCCCAACATATACGCAGCCGTAACATTAGCTCAGCGTGAGCAAATCTAATGCGAAAATTAGGTAAGAAATTCGATTGCCCCCGCAGAGGTATCGCGTCCAGTAATACTTAGACTTGTCGCTCTCACTAACGCGGTGTTAGGAAATGTAAACACAGTCTCGCTGAGCTCCTCACAAGATCATATTTCATTCTTATGCGTCGTCAATGAGCTGTTTGAGGACCCCTGGAGTAGTTGGACCCCCTATGACTGGCGCTCAATAAATGTCGTGTGGCGCTGCCTCGTGCAGGGACACAGTATGAGTGGCACTGTCGCCCCCCGGAGGTCCGTGCCCCCTGCAGGCTCATGATGACCTCTCCAGAGGGGCACATGGGTAGGAGGGGGGAGGGGCTGGGGGAAAAGATGAACAGTGTGCAGGGTCGAGGTTGTCGAATGGTTAGCTGTAATGAAATTTACATCGATAGGGATCCTTATAATTTGAATGGAATCATTATATGCAGATGAATGAAGTATGATTGCCTCACAAAATTATGTGAAACCAATTTAATAAGTGTAAATATACATAGTTGAGTGCACAATAACACTGGCGACGACTTCATCGATTTGAACTACTGTAGAACTCGGCCAAGGGAAAATTCAATTATGCAGTAAACAATTTAAACGAGAAAGAACTCAGAGCAATTCGTGCATGAAAATGCTCCCCGTGATAATTCAGCAGATGTGAATAGATGTATAAGGCATACTAATGATACGTAAGAAACACTTATTCGTATGAAATTCAGCGGGTGATTGGGAAATCACCTTCTGCAACGACAAGTTCAAAGCAAGTATAGATATTTCGAGAAAAAAAATTAACTTTTTCAAGCAGGATTTAACCAAGTTTTTCCCAATCGAATGCTCACTACTTGAAGTTAAATAAATAGATATTTCACATTTGGGGATATCCGAATAGGTGTACCATATTCGGGAATATCCTAATTGATGTACTACTTTTGGTGATATCCAAATTGAAGTACTACTACTTGTGACTTCGTGATTAACGTGATTAACGCACGCTCCGTAGCGAGGATTCTTTAATAAATAATCCATCTGAAGGCTATTTTGTAAATAGATTTTACAATTATTTGCAACTAAGGCATGGCAATTACGAGCGCATTATGTACGATTCACAGAGATCCCTCCGCACAGAGCGCTAGATCGGTTCCAGCAAACAATCGTTCTATATTTTTATTTGCCTCTCACAATGCGCTTTACTTATTTCCTTCGGCGTATATTTCTCCATGCTATTTGATTCATTAATATGTAGCTGATACTGCTCCATGCCGGGGACGACTGCAGAACGTTTGTTTGTTGCAACCCATAAAGCGCACTGTGCACGAAATGACTGATGTTAAAAGGAAACTCATGATGTTCCCAACTGAATAAACGGCAGTACATATTAATTAAGAGGTGTTAACTCTAAAACCTGCATCTACAATTAAAAAGGCAAGCTCGAACTGCGGACCAAATTTTAACAAGAAGTTTGCAAAATTTGTGACTTGAGAGTATACGCAGCATTTCCGAAAGCTATACAACGTATAAAATATCACATTAATGACGATTCACCGACATTAATATCGCTGACATCACACCATTAACATCATGCGAACAAATTTTCATGATGATGGCAAAGTCGATGAGGCACTAATCAGAATTCGGTTACGATTACGATTTTATTATCATTCTTTTCTCGTGAATTTTTACTCGATGAGAATTTCGTGAGAAGTTTTGGCGGCGGTGCTTCTGCTCAATTCTACGAAATTTCCAATAATTTAATTATTTATTTTGACTGGCATCTATCTTTGATCAGGCACCGGCTTCAAAAAATTGTTAGAAGCGACCAAGAAATTGCATGAAATTTTCTAGAAATTGCTACGAACTTCCTAAAGGTTGCCAGTAATTTCTTCGAAATTGCAAGAAATTTTAAAAAAGCTGTAGGAAAATTTCCTGGATATTCCTAGAAGCTTCGTAAATGATTTATAAATTTCCCAAGAATTGCCTAGAAATTTCCAAGAAGTTGCCATAAATTTCAAAAAATGTTTTCTCGCCCCTGAAAAAGTGTTCTTCTCTGGCTCAGCACAACGTCAAGGGGATTCGAGTGCATAATCCGGTCAAGAATTTGTAGAGCTCATTTTTTGTTAATTAATTGCAACTAATTCTTTCAAGGTTTCGTGATGTCTTCCAAGTGCGTTAGATGCGATCTCGCCCCGCGTTTACTTCTGCCTTCTGTGTTAGTTTTATCTCTGTGTTTAATTGGCCCTGTGTGAACAGTTTCCCTGAAGTGAATTTCCCTTACATCAATTCATATTTTGCCTTTGTTATACAGTTTCCTTCGTGTGTATACTTTTCCCCATGTGTGTATACTGTTCCCCTTGTGTGTATACAGTTTCCCTTGTGTATAAACTGATTCTTTTGTGTGTATACTGTTTCCCGTGTGTGTATACTGTTTCCCTTGTGTGTATATTGTTTCACTTATGTGTATACTGTTTCCGTAGTGTGTATGCTTTTTAAATTGCGGTATACTGTTTCCCTTGTGTGTCTACAGTTTCCCTTATGTGTATACTGTTTCCTTAGTGTGTATACTGTTTCCTTTGTGTATGTATTGTTTCCCTTGTGTGCATAGTTTCTCTTATGTGAATCCTTACATTGCCTCAAGCTTAAACATTGCCTCAAGGGTAAACATTGCCTCATGTCAATACATATTTTGCCTTACGTGTGTACCGTACAGTAATATACGTCTGTACTGATCATAGACTAAAGACGTGGACTAACATTACAGTTGTACTAATTTCTCCTTGGTCGTACTTAAACTTTTCTTAACGATTTCCTTCCCATTGTAGAAAGCACTAGGGAACCTTTCCTTGAAACCCTTACCCTTATCTCGTAGCTGGTCTAAAGCAAAGAACTCGTCATTTTAATTTAGCGGATTTAGTTTTGAGTTCACATCTCTCTATCATCGCTCATTTTACGCATTCTGTGCCTCATCTCCTTGCAGAACAAGTGCCAACAACGAGGAGTAGATACTTTAATACGTACTCAGCAATGAGACCCATAAAATCAAACATTCCTGTCGACATGAGCGCGAACCGGCGGAGAGGCGGTCGTCACATCACAGCGCAGCTCCAGCGGAAGTATGTATGACGTCTTCAGTAGCTGAGATTTGAGACGATCTTGTGGCTACCAGCACAGACTCGGCTGTTGGGGCAGTTGGGGACAGTTGGAGACAGTTGGAGACAGTTGGAGACAGTTGGAGACAGTTGGAGACAGTTGGGGATAGTTGGAACAATTGGGAACAGTAGGAGACAGTTGGAAACAGTTGGGGATAGTTGGAACTATTGGGAACAGTAGGAGACAGTTAGAAACAGTTGGGGATAGTTGGAACAATTGAGAGAAGTTGGGGACAGTTGGGGACAGTTAAGGACAGTTGGGAACGGTTAGCGACAGTTGGAGTCAGTTGGGCGCCGTTAGGGACAGTTAGGGACGTTTAGGGACAGTTGAGGACTGTTAAGATCCCACCTCCTGGATTACTGCCTAACTAGATTACTGCTAGTTTATATTGTTCATTGTTTTGGACGCGTTCTTGAAATATTGTCATTTCGCCCATGAAGTATTTCATTGAATAAAATGATTTGGTAGCGTTTATATACTTGCTATTTAGCAAGGAGGCACGAGGGGTCATTTTAAGGCATGGTATTAAGAGGGGAATTCTAATGTTGATTAACAAATATTCAAATCGTGTAACAACATTCTTTCAAGAACATTTTTAATGAATCGTTAATTAGGTCTCATCAATGAGGAATTCAAATGAGATGAGGCTTTTCTATACCTTACACTGCTTCAAGGGTATGAGTCGACAGGAAGTTTCTGTATTGTACTTTAAAAGTTGCCTAACATTACAACATTCAAGACGTGTCCGTATTCACCATAAAGTCGTAATAAAATGACATAAGTAACGCGGCTGAGAGGTCTAAACTTGAAACCTATTTAGTCGCACGATTCAAGGAATTACATCGCAATAACTAAATTTTTAAAACACGAGGAATCCTAACGAGATGCAGTCTCATTACAGTATCAAAACATCGATAACATATTCGGTTCCTAGCTACTCTCGAGCACGTCTAGTTAAGAAAATGCAAAAGACCACATGCTACCGGGATACTCATCTTTAGAGAATGCGTAGATGTCGATGAATGCACAGCACTAAATAAAATATACTCGGGTAACAATGATATCACTCGTTCACTGCGGACTCCAGCGGTTGCCTGCCGGCGTATGTGTAGCTCGGGTCTCAGGCGGCTGAGAGCCGGCGTAACGCTGACGCAGAACACAACTACCGATGTTACTCCTGGCGTTCTCAAGAGAATGTTGAATGTAGATAAGGCCGCATTCTTGTAACTCACGCCTCACCAGGTGTAGAGGGCGATCACTCGAAGATGTACGTTTTGAAGTGGTCGGTAGTGTTCTTTCGATGTTTGCTGTGACCGATGTTGGTGTTGATTTTCGGAGGTGAATGTTAAACATTTATGAGGTGCTCTTCTTATATTTAACGCCTCCGTTGACGAAGATGTAGCCATCGGGTTAGACGAAAGAGATATCTCCTCTTCTACATCCTGATGAATGTTGCTGACTCACAGTTGAAAATAGGAGACGAGGGCGATGCGGGCAAAGGGTACAGTGTTACGCACGATGGGCCCTCAGGTAGAGACTGCTGTCGGTTCTCTGCCCCTCCTTCTGTAGTGCCCACCCTCAGAACGAACATGGACGATACGTGTATTATCGATGCTTTGGAGGTAGCGTGGGTGTGCCTATTATTGTTGTACTGCTAATTCCGCAATTTAAATACAAAATAGAAGAAATTAGTTGAATGATGGCAGTATGAAATATTCCCTGATAATTTAAATAATAGGTTGAAATATACATAGCACCAGAATACATACGTAGATGGAATTTTGAGAATAAATACTCATAGTAATGAGAGGAGTACATGTAACTAAAACTTCGACCAAACCTCGATGTTTTAGAGAGAGGCCGAATGCCACGTCTACTTATTAAGTCATGGAGCGCGGGATGTAGAGTTTCTAGGCGCCAACAACGGCGATGCCTTTGCTGTAGTCAATCCAGTGGAATTTTGAATGTTGCTTCAACGGTGTAACATACCCTTTTTTATATACATCTCCTTTTCTCTTATTTTCTCGTCCAGACACGATAGGGTCCATAACAGGACTGATCGGGACAGTTGGGGACAGTAAGGGACAGTTGAGAGGTTATGGGACAGTTGGGAACAGTTAGGGACAGTTGAAGGCTGATAGGGACAGTTGGGGACAGTTATGGACAGTTGAAGACAGTTATGGGCAGTTGAGGACAGTTGGGGACAGTTAGAGACAGTTAGGGATAGTTGAGGGCTGATAGGGACAGTTGGGGACAGTTATGTACAGTTGAGGACAGTTAAGGACATTTGGAGGCTATTACGCTAATGCAGTGAGAAGCGACTCAGTCTCGTGCCCCAGTCTGTGATTTTGATTAGCGTAAGTTTATTTTTTATAATACGAGCAATATCATTTGATTACTTGGGAAAAAAAGGGATAGCCTCACTATCGGCCATACGTTACAAGCACACAATTCAAACAAGCACACAATCACAAGCAGGATCGGTGAGAATCGTTGTTATGGTATCATTGCATCCTGTAACACATGTTGCCTAGCGCGTTCAGTACAACAGCAGTCAAGCCTGCCTGCCCATGCTTATCAGACGTCATGAAATGTCATGTTTGTTGTTAACATACGTGCTATGTACCATACCAACGAAGCGTTTAAAATTTTAACTGGTCCATCTTAATATCTGTATATCTGTCACGTACCAAAGCTGTTGTGTATGTATACCTGAGCTCAGGGCTGTACGAGGAATAACATTGGTTGCCTTCGCGGTTTTTCATTTAACGCACCAGTTCGCGTGCGACTAAAGACAACATTAATCATGAGCCTTTCAAAAACAATTCGAAAAGTTTACCTAAATCCGGTTTTCAAACGCCTAATCCCCGGACGGTGGCCTAAAGGGCAAAACCGCGGGCACTAATCCTAGGGCAAGAAATGTCGTCCAGAATGAGATCTCTCAGGAGGTCTCACTTGTGTCTCACGACAAGGACAACAACAGCACTAAAGCGTTACAAACACTACTCAGTGGTTGCGAAAATATTCCTGACTCGCCAATACGTTTTTGAGCGCGCATCTGCGTTTCTGATGATAGAAAGTACTCATACCAGTTGCACCTGTGCACATTTTAGAGTATGGGTCTGATTCGCATTTTTTAGGTATCCAGACAGTAAGCTCACTAAATTAAACATGAAAACCCGTGATTTTAACACTCAATTCGATTTATTCTCGTCTGGTCGTCATTTAGCCTACCTGTTGAACCAAAAAGATGAAAACCCTAAAAAGTTGAAAACTGAGCACAAACTACGATCAAGTATGATTGAAATAAACCTGTTGATGAAGAAAAATAACTAAAATGTTCATTAATAGCATAAAGGCTTATGGTGAACATCGAACGAATTGATCATCATACTTTGAACTAAAATCTTTAAATTTCTCAATTTGCTACCAAACAGAAAATTAATTCGAATAAAAATATTAAGCTTCAAAAAGTAGGGAGCACCATCGTCATGGTCACTGAGTGCTTGCCGAATAAATCATTGGAAATTAGTATTCAATGCCACAGTTATCACTGTTAATTGACAATAAATGAGAAGCTAAACAAATTATGAATCAAAAGTTCTCACGAGCGGAGTTGCTGAAGTTAGTAAAAAATGAAACCGTGAGCGATAGAACAAAAATTTAGCACCAGACCGAAAAACAAATCTGGATGTCGTTTTCCGTAACTCTATTTGCATTTCGTTAATTCTGCCCTTATTTTTGTCAAGAATTGTCGATTCCAAGTTGAGTTATTTCGAAATTTTACTAGTTAGCGACTGATTTATTCAGTAATTTACAAAATTGTGTTCTACAATTGCCACAATTACCCGTACGCAAGTTCTCGATGTCTGCCTCTTCCTGTGATATCGTATAAATAAAATGCAGTAAAATCCATACTCTTATTACATGAAGAAGGGAACCAGAAAATTTCTTGCTATTTTTGTACATATTCAAGTTGACGACGTGCAGAAAATTGTGCATCACCGGCTTCCAGATCCTTTTACTGAAGTGCCTGTAGATGCATCTCGCTGTGGACGTAAAAATAAGTCGTCTTCAACGCAAAATATCTGTGGCTTATAGTTGATCTCTTTCTTTTCGAAGGGTTTCCCACGAAAGTGACTGCCCCGGGAGTAAGGGTTTCCTTGTCCGAGGAGTAAGACTGATGACTCAGTGTTTCCCCTTCCTAGTCGCTGAATGATATTCTCGGTCACCCAAAAAAATCGTACAGCGTTGTTGTGCATTGACCTGAAAGCACTCCCTTGCGATTAACCAATGCAAGTATTTACTGTCTCAGGACCTGTTGCACATATACTACCTACTGAGAGTCCAGGTTATCGGTAAAAGTTTGGCCTTTTAGTAGCAGCGTGATGCGTAAAGAAGTGTTATATAACTGAACTGCAATAACCTTTTTTGCCACTAATTTCAAATGATACTGCAAACAGTTTAGTAAAAATATCTATGGTGTATGAATTATATTTAAACATGTAGTTATGAATAGATTTTTACTTATTATATTTTATAATTTTATAGTTTATGTAAATGTAAGTTCTACTCCCCACGGTGCTAACTTTGGATTAAATTAGCCTTAATTATACCAGCATCGATAACGACAATTGTCATTGAGAACAGATGCTTGAAAGGTTCGTCTTAAATCTTCGACTCAGTTCCATCGACTAATCAGGGAGTGATTCTAAACATGAGTCACACCGTGAAGGTTCCCCCAAATCAAGCATAAGGCACCGTGTCGCAGGTTCGTCAGGTGCTTTTTAAGAAGGTTTGTGCAACGTGGGCAGCGAGAAGCATGGATTGATGTATCTTGTGATACTCCAAAAGGTGATGTGCATGTTTGCTGTTACCGAACATCAGAAATATTACGAATTACGTGAGCAAATTTGCTTATATTCGAATCATTATGCAATGAAGACAACACTTCCCTTATTAGCACTTTGGCCTTCGCTTTTATCATCATGGTTAGCACTTAGTAGCTAGGTTGTTTTGAAAGTAAATGATGTTTCTTCCCACAATCTAAGGTATTTCCATAGGAAACTAACCCCTGTAAATTACAATATATCTTACTAACATGGGAGGGGAAAATAAAAACACTAAAACCCGATATTTCTTCTGTGAGACAAGCTTCTGCACGACCTGTACAAGGAATTGAAAATGACTTACAAAGTTGCGCACATCCTCTGCTGTAAGCTCGTGTGCCTCAGTTATATCTTCAGAAGAACAAAGAGTAAAAACTGGTTAGAAGCCGCAGAAAACAATACAAGCTGTCAGAAGCTAAATAAATCCATGTAGCAAGATAAAAAGTAAAAGATTTTCTCGTCACACGTTCAGCAGATGGAGACTCAGCAATGATACTGGGATCGAGTTACACACAGAGCAGCACCCCAACAAACCAGTTCTGAAGAAGCATGCTAAATCTAAGAGACATGCCTCGAGTGCGAATGAAATGATTTACTGTAAAGCGACTGGCCGGCCAGCTTGTGCAGCACGCCGCTCTGCACAGCAGTCTGCACGGCAGCGAGTGGACAGACTCGTGTGCATGCATGATTGTTCATACTTGACATAGCGCAGCCATAGCAGTTTTAATACTGTTCAGCTTGGCAGCAGCGAGTGTACAGACTCGGAAGTTGCGATGCTTGCATCATGGGAGCCGTCTTTCTTACCTTATAATTTTATTCGAGGATGCTTTCTGACGCAAAGCATTATTATCTCTTATAATATAGGCTTGCACTTATGATTTTAAATTTTAGCACTCGAATCCGCCCTGCGGGAGTACTTGTATCGGTGTGAGTTTAATTTCCAAGAGAAGTTTGTCCCTTAGAACCGCACGTGCTCGTATACATCCCATAGGGAAATGATGGAACTGCTGGTCGTTATAGTATGTAGTTCAGTAAGACCAGTGATTATCTTTATTCGAGTGATCAGTGATGCTGAAAGGTGATGATCGTATTTTAGAGGCTGTGGTACATAAGGTTTTATAATACGTCAATGTATATACCTAAATTATACAAACATTTGGACACGCTGTGTGTGGGAAGACCACATAAACAGCTCTGGGGTGTGGGTTATAACTTATACCTGAATCCATTTGAATCCATGTAAGATTTTCGAGGACGATCAATGTCCAGGGTTCGGTTTTGGTCGTCGTCCAGCTAGTTTTTATGCAACAAATAATAATGAGTAGGACTGGAACCGTGCCCAAACACTCTTGGATACCTCAATGTCAAATTCTGTCGTCTAATGGAGACACGTGATGAAGAGGCTCCTGCTTCCCGTTGCTGTCGTCCTGATAGATTAGACAATAGATTGTTCAGTATGTTGAATGTTAGTTTAACGGGTCATACAGAGAGAAAAAACTATACCTCTGGGTGGGATGTAGGATGACGGAAAAAGGCTAGCAGAATGTTATGAAGTATACTTTTTTTAATTTTAGGATGTATACTTTTGGATGAAATATGGGAATGACATCAACTTTTTCTTTGAAAAACGAATGAAACTAAAATCGAGGCAGATGTTATCGTGTCCAACATAATACTAAAGGCAAAACTATTTCATTAGTCGCATTTCTTCGTACTATACGTTTCTAAATAAAAGCTTTTTGCCGTTTGTGGTACAAATGAATTGTTTAAAACCTGTAATTGTATGCGTTAAACTGTATAATTGCATTTGTTGAAGAGTACAATTGTACTTGTTAAACTATACAATTATGTGTTTAACTACACAATTGAGTTTGTTGAACAACACAATTGTGAGTGTTAAACTATAGAATTCTGTGTGTTGAACTACGTAAATGTGTGTTTTAAACTTTAAAATTATACCCTTTAATACTACACAATTGTGAATACTAAAGTATACAACTTGGAAAGCTCAAATGATAAAGGAAATCCAAAACATGGCGGCAAAAATTGAACACTGCTGCGCTACCACAATTTCGTAAGTTTGTTTGAACTCGCACCACATATGGTACGTCAATATATATATATATATATATATATATATATATATATTGACGTACGTGCGCCGTCTGCGCCGTGCGCCGTCTGCGCCGTGCGCACGTCTGCGACGTGCGCCGTCTGCGTTCACTTCGAAGAAAAATTTGTTCAAATTCTATTAGTGAACGCATTAAAATTTAGTCCACAGGTGGTAAAGTTAAAATTCCTCTGCAAAGAAATCTTGATGTGAGGAGAGGCTCGATGAAGGGTTCTTTAAAATTCATTTTCTTCCCTCAAAACGACAATACAACAAAGAACGAACACATTTTAAGTCTGCATTCACAGAGCGTCTGCACTCACAGGCCTAAACTATTTTTTTATTTCGAAAAATTGACTTTTTTAATCCATTCTATCGGGAAAAAATCAGAAAAAATCATGAAGCCATTTTTTTTTGTTTTTCATGTAAACCACAGAAGTTTATGGAGGCTAGACCGAGGCCGAGAAGAGTGTAGAAAACCACCTAAAAAACGGAGCCCTGGTGTGCGGGTCACAATTCGAACGCTGGTCAGTCGCAAGAGACGACGTTTTCTTCACTGTGAAAAAGGTTCAAAAATTCTTGGCGATTATCAAAGGATGCGCTCGCATGTAATTTAACTTACGTCTCAGATGCCATTCAACCACAATTCAGCAGAATTACGAGGGAATGTGCTTAGCTTGAAGCATTAAAAAATTGTGAACGTTTACCTAAAACACGGATACGTGCTATGGCTTGGAACAGAGTTTTCAACCCATGGCTCGCAGGCTGACAGATCACGGCTCTATTGGCGACTGCATCAGACGAGCGCATGACTGACATCCCACATCCCACTAATAATATCCCGGTGCTGCTTGGTTGCTTGGTTGATCCGTCCGTCTCTCTCTGATTTAGATAGGAGAAAATTCTCAGGTTCGTATTCCGAATTTGAGAGACCGTCAGAGAAGGCAGTCAGTATCAGTGATACCGAAAACAACATTTCATGTCAGATATGCCGTGAAAAAGAGAGCAGCTCAAGAAATGCACATCGTTTATCCACGCTATTTTTGGCGGGCGGGTCTACTAGTTTTTCTTATAAACTGCAAGGACGTCGTTATATTCAACGTTAGAATAAATCACACGGGTCTCACAAACATAAAAATGAAAATTTTGACTTTCATGTCCCTCTAAGCCAAAAATGCTCGCAACGTCTGGCCCGAAGCTCCAGTGGCAGCGCAGGAACAGCGCTACACCGCCAACTGCCCATTTAGCTCGGCAATGTTACAGGTTAAACCTCTCAAATTCAGCAACTTCAAAATTTAAGGCTCGCCGGACCACGGAACATTCTGAAACACTGGAGGTCCTAAAACAGGCGCCGTAAGCACCTCGTATTGTCCTAGCAGCCGTCCACCAAATTTAAATTCGTCTGACAAATTAAAGTTATACTGGATCGCGGGTCGTGATGAATGATAGAATACCGGATTTTGGATTATTGTGCCACAGCCTGCAGTGCGCCAGAGCATGCTAAAGCACACAGTGCGCCCTAGTCTGCCGTGTGCCGTAATGTATCACCCCCTGAGGGTGCCCAGACACCACGTGTGCCAGAGGCTTTAGTGCGCCGCAGCAAGGCCCA
Organism: Orchestia grillus; assembly: GCA_014899125.1. Lineage (NCBI taxonomy): Eukaryota > Metazoa > Arthropoda > Malacostraca > Amphipoda > Talitridae > Orchestia > Orchestia grillus. The sequence goes on from VOMN01123279.1 coordinate 12,683, forward strand.
AGGATAAACATCTATGTAATGACCCCCATTTGCCAGAACGAGCAGTGCTGTTTGTTCACAGTGGGGGTCACAGGACCCCCCGCAAGGGTGGGGGCTTGTCATGAGGGGGGATGCTATGCAAGGTAAAGCAATCCCGTTAAATAAGCGACCGTTTTGCGACAATGCCGCTAGGTTGTGAGACCAACAAATCCCGTTAAATAATCTACCGTTCTGCGACAATGGCGTTACGACGTAAGACGATTTAAGTGATAAAAATTCTGCAATTGAACCGTTTTGCAGCAATAGGCATAAGGCATCAAGATGGAGGCAAAATGTTTGAATTAGGTCTCTTGGAAGATTGATTAAAGTCATTGGAAGCGCGTGCGCACAAAGATGCTGCTCTTAATTACTGAATAGATCAGGTGAACTAGAATCACTTCAAGTCACCCAATTTCGGTGGTGTGCTACGACCATTGCTTCTATTCCTTCAAACTACAGAACGGGTACGAGGGCAGAAGATGAATTGTATCTCACGTGCACAAGTAGGTTCAGGGCCTTCAGTGAAGCTTTGTTCTCGCTGTACCACAGAAAAATAGAATATAACAAACATAATATTTTAAAATGCTTCATAATAACAAGACCTTCAAAATGGTATCCATTGTTCGTAAAGGATTCTACAAAATAAATTTAGTCTATCGCCCAACTCATCATTTATCGCTGAGTAAGTCTCGTTTAACAGCTTTTGACGTATCGCAGCGTCTTAGCCTCGTAAAATTGACGAAAGCGCTGATTTTTAGTTCGTTGATGAAAATTTTAGTCACCTCGAGAAGGTAAATCCATTCTTTGTTCTAGGTAGAGGAAAATCCCGGCGGATCTTTCGTTGCTTCGAAATGAGCTGTTCTAGTTCATTCTAGATCCTTACGTCATACAGGTACAGCGTGGTCAGTTTTGATGCCACAGGTAAGAGGCGGCACCCCAGTGGTGCCAGGGTGTGAACACCCAAACCTCGCCAAGGTACGTACTGTCTGACCAAGACGATCGCTCACAGTTCGACACGGTACGTCACCAGTGTGTCACAGACCGGTATAATACATGCACATATCCCCCATACAGAGAGCGCTAGATCGGTTCTAGCGATCAACAGCTCTATCTTTACATTTGTTTCGTGTGTATAACACACCTTACTTTGTTCTTTTGGTTGATATACTTTTCGTCCTATGTGATGCTCGCTGCATTTGATACCGCTCTACGTGAGATACGATTGGAGAGCGGTTGTTTGTTGGAACCGATCTAGCGCTTAACGTGCGAGGGACAACGGTAAGTCTTATACATCTCCATTCACGGTCACTCAAAAAAATCTATGCACATTACGTAAATTGAGTAATACAGTCTCTATGTCACTTGAGAATAGGGAACAATTTCCGCGCACAAAATTTTTAATGAAACCACCTAATGAGAGTTGACAATACGCACTTTATGCATTGACTTCCTCGTGGCATTTTATGTTTCGGTAAGTAGAATATAATGAACATATCCCGCTAGTACGGGGCAGCTAAATTTTCTGTCAACGCACGCAGCGTGGACGAGACCATTACAGACGCCTAACGACCGGGGGTGTTTTTTTGTGACGTTTTGCGGTATTGTGAATACAGGCTGGTAGGAAAAATGTCAACCAAAGGTCGAGGAAAGAAATCGAGATACGACGATTCTCTCCTGCCGGGACCAGGCGACGGCAGTAGAGAGGTCAAGGCAGCCGGGTGAAGGTAAGGCCTGGCGTCAGGGACTCCACAAGCTGAGCTCATTCGTATACCTGGATTTGTCTCTGGTTTTCAAAGTTTAGGTGAATTTATCAGGCTAAAAGCAACGATCTGAAACAATTGTTAGCTACACTTGTTAGTCCGTCTTAACTGAGTGTCACTGTTGAAAGGCGGGTGAAAGATATCAGCAGTTATCTTTTATTTACCAAAATATTAACACGCTTGTATCTTTCTTTGTTCGTTCGTTCATTTTTTTCTTCGTACCTCCTTCCTTGTATCGCAGTTTCAAGTAATTTGACTGGAAAATATCTGTAGCTCATAAAATAAACTTGAAGCTTTAGTTTATATCTATACATTCCAAGTACGCCACCGTATACATAAGCAACAATTTTCCCAATCAAATAAAAGCGATTTTAATGAAATAATGTTAATCAATTCAAATCTAATGCATTAAAATCGGATGAGCCAATATGAAATAGGCAAAAGGAACTCAAGAAGGACTGCAAGCCGAGGGTGGCAGAGATGCGCACGTTGGAAAACTTGCTAAACGTTCTAAATCGAAGCAAAGATCGAAAAGAAACTCATTTGAAAACAGTGAAACTCGCTCACATTTTACTTTAACGTTTGTAGGGCTTTTTCTCGTCAAATAGCTGTTTTCAAGCAAGTGGCATATCGGGTATAATGAAGAACAAGATAGCACGTTTAATGCCATTACGGCAACCCCCTCGCACAACATTGAACAACAGGTTTCCCCTGCGTACTTACAGTATTTTTTATCAATCTTTAGTAAGAATTTTTTATTTTATTTTCATGTTTTTACGACATTTTAAGATCGAGTGTAGTACATGTTTTAAAACTGTTTTGGTTTAAGAAATGATACCGAAAATCCGTGGCATTACTACGTGCACTACGCACCTCATATCCACATTTTTATCCCCATATCAAGACGCCCAAAATTCTGTACTTTAGTTGTAATAAAGATCACCTTGACATTTCACAACATTTTTACCCGACGTGCCCTCTACCAAGTTTAGCAAATTTTAAAACTTGAATTAAAATTACTTGTGAGTGCACCTGTGTAGTTCCAAGAGACAGTATCACCTTATTACTACGTACATATAATGGGCTCATTGTTTTTTAACGGTAAATATAGAATACCTATGAGTAAGTTTCAGTTTTGAAGAATTTGAAAGACTCAATGGATTTCATACTTAACGAATTTCTTGCCTTCGAGTACAACTGCCCGGTAGAAAATTTTGAATATTTCCTTGACAAAACAAAATAAGACTTTGTTTTTTGTACTTCATTGCGGACAGGCCTCAGACACATTAAATTAGCTAAGCCGCGAGTTCCTTGGCAAGCTTATCTCAGTAATCTCCCATTATGTGTGCTATTTTTGCATAATGTTTTTATTTTTACTGATATATGCGCCACGAAAAATTGACGGGATTTACAATAATTTATTCTCAAAATGAAGGGTTTTCTTGGTGAAAGTCATTATGTCCTTTGAAGTCAACAATTCATGAACAAATTATTTTAACCTTAACCGATATACTGTCATGTCGCGTACTACTAAATTAGATTTGCGGTTATCTATTCAAAAAAACTATGTTAACCAGAGTACTGTCATGTCGTATACACATGAGATTTAACTTCCTTTAGGTTAAATTAATTTACGAGACGCTTTTCAGTATCCTTTCTACGACACTGCCGCATATCAGCGCCACTCGCAGTAATGTTCTCCACGGTGCCTCGTGAAAAGTATGGCCGGCCAAAAAAATTACACTTGCATGTAAATACACGGCAGCTTTTATTATAATAGAGGGGTTGAGAGGCTCCTTACCCTGCATATTCCTTCTTCATTTCTCACCTCATAAAATTTTTACTTTTATGTCTCATGTAGACTGCTAATGAACCGAAGACTAATTTCAAAACGTCCAAGGAAATTACTTTACTGACATTCACTACATGCCTTACAATAATACGCAAAATTATGTATTTGTCGCGTAACTATTTATTTGCGCAGGCGGATTAGGTAGGAAGGCGAATTTTCGAGTGCTACAAATCAGTAAGACCGCGTCAAAGAAGACCGTGCGTCAAAGACATTGCGTATCAGTTATACAGAAAATTTCATTATTTCACGTGAGATTTACCTTTATTTGTGATCCTGGGAACGCTAGCTCTAGTTACAAAATGCATGTTGTCAGTCAGAAATCTTTTCCCGGAATCTCACTCGGAATTTCGCTATTGCATAGCTGAAAGTGAATGAAAACCGAGTGTCACCGTGAACAGTTTGAGCTTCATGAGGTGGAGAATAACTCTGTAGTAAGAGATCGCTTGCATGCATTTTCACCTTTTTCAACACCGGGAAGTCGAACCAAACCCATGGATTGTAGCTATCGGAATCTTGCATCCATACCTAAACATTCTCACGTCTTCAAATAATGATTTCAATTTTTTTTAATAAGTTATGTTTTTTTACCCCGTGATATTTATTAAGAGTTTTTTAAGAGAATTTTGTTATCCCTTTTTAAGAATTAAGAATTTTAAAGAAATTTTTCCCCCTTAATTATCGATTAAAATGACCATCCGGTCCTGTTTTACTACGGTTCGAGTAGTTTTACTTATGAGACTAAATTTATTCTTATTGCAATAGCATTATCGCTTTTATCGCTTTTAGCATTATCGTAAAGTTTAGCCTCATACCTAAGTCTAGCGTTATCACAAAACTTTTTGATTGTTTAGGATTTACATGTTGGTTGGTGAATTTACGTCACTATATGCACGGTGTCAGGAGATAAGAAGTGCAAAATTTTACATCTACCAAAAGTGGCAAATTAAACACTGCTGCCTCAGTGAAACATTACTAAAAAATGTTTTGTTTCAGGGGAACTTGAAGAAAACGTTTTGACCAGTATCTTCTAGATTGTTCCAGATCACGCAGCTAGGTAACTTCCTGCTCACCTAGTTGTTGCTGTTCATTCTCCATTATGACACGGAGCTGGCAAAGTGAACTGCTTGAGAAACACAGAAATAACAGACATGCACCTAACTTATGGTGCAGCTGATGATAATATGATAATACCAGGCGAGCAGCCTGGCTCTACCAAGAGTGTTTTCCAAACCTTTAAATGCCTGGTCATAGTATGTTTTCAAATTTACACCAAAGGCTGCTTGACAATGGGAGTTTTGAAATAAGCCGAAGAGTTGCTGATCGTCAGAGCTGTGTAGATGCTGAGGAAGCAGTGCTAGACCATTTCCCCATTTCCATCGTAATCCGACAGCTAGCAGGCGTGGAGTTGCAGCAGTTCTCGGATTACAGAACCATTGGGGAGTTTGCAGTGTATTGAATCAAATCATCATCATTCATATCACTTCCAAAGAGTTCAAGCATTGAATTCAGAAGATCATGAACGCTTACTGCAATTCGCAGGGTAGCGCCTTAATATGGAATTGCAGAATTCAATTGCTCAGAATTTGTTCTGTTTTCGGATGAAGTAACTTGCACCCGTTCTGTGGTATTCAATTTCATAACAATCATGAATGGGAAATAATGAACCCTCCTATCGTGCATGAACACGCTTATCAACAACGATACAGCGTAAATGTTTGGGCTGGTATCTTGCATAAAGCCATTATTGGATCTTACATTATAGCATCACCTCTCAACGGGAATATTTCAAAGTTTTCTTAGAAGAAGAACTTCTTGAGCTGCTCGAAAATGTGCCATTAGCTATACGAAGAAGAATGGGGTTCCAGCAAGACGGAGCTCCAGCACACTTTCATAATGTTGTCTGAAATTACCTCAGACAATTACCTCAGGGGGAAGGGGAGAGAACATAAAGAGCCTGGTTCATTCAACGGCTGTGGAATCAGAGGACGATCTGGTAACAAGCATTGCACTGGTTTTTGGTGATATTTCTGAAATGCCAGGCCTTTTCCACAATATCTGGCAGTCCTTAAGGAGACTGTCCCATGATTTTTCCACAACGCATGCGTATACAGTTTTTTTAGTTTGTAATGCGCATCAGATCTTTTTTTTTAAATGTCGAGTTTATTGCTTTTGAAGAAAGACATAGACCTCAGACTGGAAAAAAATAAGTAAAATTTCGATTTTGGAAAAAATTGCGATATAACGCTAAAAAAATTTGGTACCCAAAATTTGAAAAATAGATTTTATTTTACTTATGGAGACGCACAAAATGATATGTGCCCCATTGTTCTAGGATAAATATTGAGGGAGCCTTAGCATTTCCAAAAAAAATAAAAAATTTCGTTTTCTTTTGATAACTCGTTTTCTTTCAAAAAATCGAAAAAAAAAATCGTCAGCAACATGTGTTCCTTTTATCGAGTTACATACGTGTATCAAATCTGAAGTAGATCCGTCCCATAGGGAAAAACTTTTTCAAAATGGGACGGTCCCCTTAAGTTGAAGATAGCACAAGTGCATCGATGGGGGTGGGTGGAAACTTAAACTTTGAACTATTTATGTAAAGTAAACAAAATATAAATAAATCATTTGTGGGTAATTCGTTTTCAAATGTTCCCCCGTCAAATATTAAAAAGCCAATTTGAAAAGCCAAGAACTTTTCGTAAAGTTTGATAAAGGAAGAAGTGTTCAGTTTGCCACTTCCTGGTAGGTGTGAAATTTTATACCTCTTTTTCCCTAACACCCTGTTTTCCCCTGTAAATCTTTAACTACATGTTCATTTTCAAAAATATGAGCTCTCAAACAACGGATTTCTAACGTCAATAAATTCAAGGCTTCTGTTTTGGATATGGTTTATACAAGAGCCCCGATGTTCGTCTCAAAAAGTTAGTAAACAGAGAGGAGTAAAATTTGACGTTTTGGAACTTTTACTGAAAGCCTAACTCGAGGCTGGCGAACCAACATTGTATCTCCCGTGAGCTAAGCGTCATTCTAACACGCACTTAGCCTTCGCTGGAATGAATAAAATTACTGAAAAATATATACGGGGATTTGAATTCTGTATTACCAGAGAACTATGTCTAGAACATTTCAATCATACTCAACTTTGGGGCACTCAAACTGGTGTTCAATAATAATTTATTTTAATTCAAAGTACAACGAAGTTTCACTTAGATTAGTTCAGTGAAATCAATTTTTAATCTGATCTACGTAAGAATTCCAAGTAAGGCGTCCTTGAATCCGTGGAGTTTGTTTCAGAAAAGTACGCCTGTGCGTCGGAGTAAAGACGACAGATTACGCGATAGCAGATGAGACTGAGGGAGCTTCATCTTTAATGAGTAAAAATGAAGTCGTACCGTATTGTCTTAAGAATATAAGGTGAAAAAATTATACGCATCCAAGGTTACCGTCATTTACTGTTACCTTTTATTGTCGACATACCGCATGCAAAGTGAAGAAGTACTTTGACAATGTCTATGGCAGAATTAAAATTGAATAGAACTGGTTTGCAGCACCCATTTTATGGACTGGTGCCACAGGCTGAGGAAATTAACCTATCGCTTCAATCCACCTAATTCCTAGTCAATCCATCTAGTTCTAGTCAATCCACCGACTAGTTTCTAAAAAATTAGCAAAAATTATTGAGGAACATGTTTGTGTATTAATTAATGGGTTGAAGTTATAGGACTTGTGAGTATTATCGGCATGTCCGATAGTATAAATTAGTTATTCTTAATTTTGTATAAATTGTGGGTTTCATTTAAAATAATAGTTTTATTAATCGCATCCTTTCAGGATGCTTTCAAGTATTTCTGGCGCTAATTCCAGAAAAGCTAACAGTAAAATACATTAAGAATGTGAATTCTGTACGAACGCAACCTAAGGAAAATTTATGTATGTAATCAATAAAAAAAGAACGGCTCCGCATGTTGTTCTGTCAATGCCCTGGTTTTGTAAAATTCGGGCAAGAAAACGGATATTCTCGAATGGATCTAATGGGATTCTATCCACCCTCGATGTCATCTTTCTATTCTCCATCCACCTCGGGGCTTATGCACCTCCGTACTTTTGCACCTACAGCGCTTGGGCGGTGGACTGGCAAGAGAGGTGTGTTTACAGGTCGATGTAATCGATGGCAGCTTCAGTGAATGCCTCCTGGAGAAAGGAACGCCAAGCTCACGGAAATTCGTGCAGCGAAAATCCAGCTCTAAAAGAGGGCACCAATATTGGCGTCAATGAAAGTTAGGGTCAGAACGAGGGTAAATTCTAGGGTTGTTTTGCGTCTCAGAGGAAAATGAATAAATCTTAGACAGGATAACGTACATCAATATTAGTGAACATAAATTCAATCTTTGAGGAATTTCGTATGTACAGATAAGAAAATTCATACAGTGAGGCCAAAAAATCAAGGTAATAAGAGATTGCGTAGTGTGTAAGTCAAGATTATGAGCGTTTTTAAGAATTTTATTCAATGCTTTTTGTATTGGGAAGTGATGGGAAGCGATGCAGGTGCAGAAATTTAGTGATAATGAAAAGTAAGAGAGACGAAGGCCAAAAATCAACCTCTACGCATGCCTGTAAAGTCACGGAAAAATTTAGAAAACAGACAATTAACAGAAAAATATAAAAGTAACACAAACAAAAGTATGAAAACTAGAAGCAAAAATTAAAAGCTGAAGAAATTTTGACGAAGCTTTCGTCATTCAAAGTATTTGAATGAAAAAACAATGATAGGGATAAAACTCAAACAAGGTCGAATAATTTAAAGAAATGTAACGAACATGAAGCGATGTAGTAGTTATGAAGAAAATAAGATAATCAAGGCAATTTCAGAGGAAATAAACGCGAGATTAACGAGAAAGAAGTCAAATGGAATAAGCTGTCGAGAAACGACGAGATAAAAAAATTGTGAGTTGCGTTTCCTCGCAATTTAGTCATCATTTCCCCATGAGAGACCTTTGTGTCTCCTTTGTGTTTTGCGCCTCTTAGGGGGCAAATTTAGGACGATGATGGCGACGCTAAATCAGCCTTCGAATTCTATGAAACTTTGCCAGCTTTCCAATATTGCGATGTGCAATTTTCCTTCACCGCCAAGTTGCTCTAAAGCAGTTCTGTGACGCGACCACTCGGCCGTTTTCAAGGTAGTTCATTGGAGTTAAGAATTTGGGCTATAGGCGTGATTGGCCTCTATAGCTAGGATTTGGGCTATAGGCGTGATTGGTTTCTATAGCTAGGATTTGGGCTATAGGCGTGATTGGTCTCTATAGCTAGGATTTGGGCTATAGGCGTGATTGGCCTCTAGAGCTAGGATTTGGGCTATAAGCGTGATTGGCCTCTATAGCTAGGATTTGGGCTATTGGCGTGATTGGTCTCTATAGCTAGGATTTGGGATACAGGCGTGATTGGACTCTACAGCTAGGACTTGGGTTGTTTAGTAGGGAATTTAGGCTAAACGTGATTCAGTCATTATAAAGGTATCTAAACTTCAGCCATAATATGGTTACGAAGCTTTCAGCCATCATATGAGAATCTTAATTTCAGTAATCATAAAAGAACCTTCATTTTTGTTATTGTTTGAGTCCCTTTATTTCTACTATCTTATGGGTGCTTTAATGTCAGCGATTATATGAATTCCTTTATGTCAGCCATCATACCTGTAGGTGTCATACTCTCAGCCATCCTACAGGTACCTTAATTTAAGCCATTATACACATATATATATATATATATATACCATAGATTCAGCCATCAAATGTTACCATAAGTTTACCCATCATATGTTACCATAAGTTCAGTCATTATATGTTATCAAAAGAACCATAAGTTTAGCCATCAAGTGGTTACCATAATCTCAGCCATCATGTGGTTACCATAATCTCAGCCATCATATGGATGTACCTTAAATTCAGAAAGCATTGAGGCTCCTAAGAGCTCGAGCACTATTGAGTACTTGAGAAATTATTGAGTTCCTCGTACTCATCGACTGTAGAATATACCTAACAATTCACATCAACTTCAAGTACGCAAAAACTCTAAGGCTTTTCAAACTTTGGGATTAGATATTTACATCTGGGCATGGCTGACTCGAGTGGTTGTAGGTGGGGGCCTCTGAGCGGCCGGCAGCAGGACCGGAGAACAAGCATCTTCACTCCGCAGCTTGTTACAGAATAACGAAAATAGATTAACAAAAGCTACTTTCAGGTAATTATGGCAGAAGGACTACGTTATTTCAGAAACTGCAACAGCTATTATGCATTTTGTACAGTGCACAATAGCGAGTTAGTTCACGAACACCTCGCATAATTCTTGAGGCAGACACTGATTACCTCGTTAATGATTGATAAATCGATGTTGCTGAAATAAATTGAAGTCAATTTTGGATATAATCATATATATTTTTAAGCGAGCGACTCGTAAGATGAGATCTTTGCTGCCGTGTTGATATTTACTGCTTGAATTATATCAGTGATGTGAAGTCCTGTGTTGTGTTTTGTTGTGCCTTACTGTGCTGTGATCGGTGCACTGCCCTGCGCTGTTCTGTGTTGTGCCCTGTTTTGTTGTGTGTGTGTGTTTTTTTTGCGCTGCGTGGTGTTGCGCTGCGTTGTATTGCGTCTTACGTTGTGCTGTGCAGTACAGCACTGCGCTGTATTGTACTGCACAGCACGGCACAGTGTTGTATTACTTTCAACAGATTTCGAAGCGGACAATACATGTACTGTAGCGACATATCTTCAGCGCTTATTATGGATGCTGAGAAATAAGGCGTTGACCGCAGGGTTCAGTTAAAATAAATTTAGAACGGATTGAAATAACGTCGAAAAGACATGTCATGATCATCGGACTGTGGTTTTACCAGACCTGAAAATTGATATTCCCGATCAGAATTTAGATGCATTGGGTGGCTACCAATACATACAATGGAAAATTGCGTGAATCATATGCTGGCAGGAAAAATAAAACTACCTACACGAGTATAATGAGAACAAGAAGTCAGTTCTCAGTAGCGAAATTGAAATGAAACTTCTGCTCATTTTGGATTGCTGTAGAGGTACCGTAAAGCGGAAGAGGGGAGCTGGATCTCGAGGTTTTGGTGGGAGAAATTACCACCTCGAGGTCTCAAGACTTTGACGCGAGAAATGGAGACCTTCTTGGGATTTTAATGCCTCAACACATGAAATGGAAAATATTTTGGGATTCCAAGACATAGACACAAGAAATGGAAAACTTTCCGAGGATTCGAAATTTTTTGACGAGAAGCGGAGACTTGCTCGAATCAAGACATGAATAGAAATTGAGGAAAACCTTCCGAGAACCCTTACAGTTGGACACAGGAGCAGGGAGAGGACCGCAACAGGTGCAGAAGCTGTACAAAAAATAAAGAGAAAACAAAGACTTTTGAAGAAAGGTTCAAGTTTGTGAGACTGTGTATTCATCCTGCTTATTGACCAATAAATGATGGTTTTTGTTTAGTCACCTGATGTTCATATGGAGTATATCTGCACCTGAATCCTTCATGTCTGCACCTGACTGCTTCATGTCTGCATCTAACTTCTTCATGTCTGCACCTGACTGCTTCATGTCTGCACTTGAATCCTTCATGTCTGCACCTTACTACTTCACGTTTGAATCAGACTGCTTCATGTCTTCAACTGACAGCTTCATGTCTGTACCTGAATCCTTCATGTCTGCACTCGACTGCTTCATGTCTGCACGTGAATCCTTCATGTCTACACTCGACTGCTTCATGTCTGCACCTTATACTTCACCCCCTAGTTCTTTACGCCCTAGTTTGACTCCTAACTTATGCGTAAATTTAACTTTTGCATTACCTTAACATTATTTGAATGGCCTTAAGTTTTGCTTTCAGAGTCTCGTAACAAATGTGACGCATAAAGTACCTCTTATGGCTTACCAGTTCTGTTCTTCTTCTATTCAAAAATTCGTGCGAGCACGCGACCACCAAATAGGGAAAAAGATCTGGCTAGTCAGTTTATTACAATAAATTCATTCAGGTGGTACAAGACTACCCTCAGTTGTCCTATTTCATTTAAATAGAGACACAGAGCGCCCTACATTGCTTTTGTTTACGAGTGTGTACATTCAGCCATCAAAGCCTTCAAACCTCATCAACTGATCTGTACTTCAAACGTAGAAAAAAAATCACACTTTCGTACTGTACGCAGGCCTTCAGGTCTAGCTCAAATTTCCCATACAGTTCCTATACTTTTGCTGAAATCAAAAATGCTCAAATTTTTCACTTGTCTCTGAGAAGCTTTGTCTTCACTCTACATGGGTGTTTTTCACTGGTGCTTGACCGCGACCTGGAATAAGCCCCTCATTCTCTTCCGCTTTGATTTCAACGGTCTGGCACTAAAATTTAACTCAAATGACCATGAAAGTATTCGTACGAGTCCTACTAGCAATAAAATTTACCCTTGACTGCCAACAGCTCGAAGGGCTCAACCCTCACCCCGGCCGACTATCACCCTCAAATCAGGACAGGAAGGCCGTCGCTCCCCTTATCTGAGGCCGCATTCGAGCGTTCCTAGTGATAAGCGCTGCGAAATGCGCCTTCAAAACCAACTTTAAAACTTGGCTCCCACACTACGAGACCTTGTATCGATTTTGGCACGCTTGCTTGATTGTCGCGTCGACACACAAAGTCGTCTCCACCGCGCACTCTGTGGTCATCTCGCGATGAAACTGCGAGTGCAGTGTTTGGATTCCCTGAGGGTGGTTTCGCGTGGGTTTTTCAGGTTGGGTTGGTCCCTTAACATGTTTTTTTTTCAATTCGGATCTGAATCGTTGAATGTTTCAATAGTAATGATGCGATGCGATGATAACTCAATATTACCAAATTTCACTTCGTCTTCTTGTTCGTGGGCTAAAATAATAATTTCTCACATCTTTTTAACCGAACAAAATCAAATTAAAATAATTTTAACGCTATAGTTCTGTATTTGCGGTCCCGTTAGTAAATTTTCAAGCTAACCTTCCTTCAACGTGATGCTAAACATAATTCTAACAGAAGTATGATACAAAAGCAGATTCATAGAAATAAAGGAAATTTTCTAATATTTTGCACCAATTGGAGTTTTAGAAAATAACACTAAATTACTAGGCAGAATAATTACTTTGCGTTGTGAAATTATTCAAGCACCAGCAAGACTAGCTGTCACAGTTTCGAGGGAAAAACAATCGCAATACTGATTTATTTGTTATCGTATTAGACATGCAGTCAAGATTCTACCCAGCTTCCAAATGCAATGAAGCCGGAAACATTTAGGAAAGTGTTGACACAACTGCGTAGGGTGTTCCATGAATAAAACCAAATTTGAACTGCGCGAAACTTTTGCGTTTTGATGTTTGAAAGCTTGCTTGCATTTTTCCTGTTTGCTATCGCTTCTCACTCCAGCTCCTGATTTTTGTTTGTTTGCATTTTTCAAAACACTTCAAGATATTCAAGATGTGGGACGCACAACGGCTGACGCGTGAGCAGCGCGTTCTTATCGTGGAGATATTACGCACTAATTTGGGCTTCTTGTGGAACGCGCTGTGTAACGAGAGCTACATTTTCGATGTAAAACTCCATTAACTATTTGAGTCCTGAAGACAAAAGTAGTCGTTCAGCCTGGATCAAGTCTTGTCAATTTTGTTCTTCGTGTCTAATTAAGACTATTATAAAGTGTCGCTGTGTTAATAGACCTCTAGCTTCAAAAATGATTGGAGTATTGTAGCATAAGGAAATGTTGAGCAAGGGAAGAGGTGTGCATATTGCACTCAAAGGATCGAATGAACTTTGATCGATTTTTTTTTACTTCTTCATTTTACCTCACATTAGAAACTCATGCTCGATGAACTCCTCCCTACACCCCCGTGCCAGAGGGCTGAGCTGGAGCACACCTACGTCTTCATGATCTTACAGCATTTGAAGCACATACGTACCAAAAGTAATTTGCACTGGATATAGTACATATTACAGTCAAGTGAGAAATGACATTGCACTGGATATAGTATTACAGTCAAGTGAGAAATGACATAATAAGTAAATCCAGGAGATACACTTGATACTTGAGGACCCAAAAAAACTACTAGGATTCTAGGGCAACCTATACGGAGAAGATGAAAGATCTTTATTTAGAGGACATTGTTGTATTAAACAGAGCTTAATATCAAATAAGCCCAAGTGAGAAACAATAAGTAACCTGAAGTTACGAAATAAGATTTGCAAGCATGGTATGAGTAGGCAATTGAGATAAAAGGCCGAATGCATACATGCATACGTGCTTGCGCCTCCTCACCTGTAAGCAGGTCTTTGGCTGACACCGCGCACTGCCCGTACGTGCGCGCGTACGTTGTGGTACTCTGAAATGAAACGAAGGTATTTCAGGTATATACAGGTATGGTGAAGGTATATAAAGAGGGGGTACCAATTCTACAAATAATCTCAATTAAAAAACAGCTCAACGTGAGCAATATCCTAAACAGATGCATAGCATGTGATGCTAAAGAATCAGCTTGTATCTCCAAGTTACCTTCCATGCAGAAGCACTCTGAGTAGCCCTGAACTCGGCACCGTGATCATAATTGGACCCGCTCCGGTGTACATAAAAACGCTTCACAGTTTGTTCTCTCGGCATCAGCGCGGGGACTGTTTGCTTTAATCGATAATGCAGACTTGCCTGGGACATTTTAGCTCTGAGGGGAATCAATACTACAGAATTGAAGTTCATCGAGGTATTTTGATTCATTGAGGAATCTAGCGCTGTAGACTTACAGTTCATGAACTGGAGAACTTATATATAAATAAAAAGAGGAGCACACCGTCAGACCAGACCCTGCTACGGTACCAACACCTCATGAGGCTGTCAGCGGCGGCGCGTGCGTGCAGCTCGCACCTCTACCCCTTGTGGGGCGTCCGAGTGGTGGTCTCGGCGTGCACGGTCTCGGCCTGCACGGTCTCGGCCTGAAGGGTCTCGGCCTGAAGGGTCTCGGCCTGAAGGGTCTCGGCCTGAAGGGTCTCGGCCTGAAGGGTCTCGGCCTGAAGGGTCTCGGCCTGAAGGGTCTCGGCCTGAAGGGTCTCGGCCTGAAGGGTCTNAGGGTCTCGGGCTGCAGGGTCTCGGCCTGCAGGGTCTCGGCCTACAGGGTCTCGGCCTGCAGGGTCTCGGCCTGCTGGGTCTCGGGCTCCAGGGTCTCGGCCCGCAGGGTCTCGGCCTCACGTTAAGAAAAAGAACGCGCCGTCACCGACAAGAAGGTACTGTCTGTATCTGAAGAGGTTCGGCCCAAGCAATGAAAGGTGAAAATCCGAAACATTGTGGCGTTTACTTCATAACACTGATAGTTCGTGGCAGAAATTAGGGGAAATTTTTCCACTAAATCCGAGAGTCATGCGAGCGAAAACATCTTCGCCGAATGAATCGTCACTCGAAATGTTCTTCCCACGCAGTTACTACTCCAAATTGGTTGAAAATATCAATTACCTTTTTCTTGGAGTTTTCAAGGCAATGTGCACACGTGAAAAGCTACTGTACCTCGCTAATTAGTGAGTATTTCAACGGGAAATTGTTCCGTTCCAGAGCCTCATCCCCTGAAAATACCTCCCTTCACATCACCCTAGTCTCCAATGAATGGTCCCCTCAGGAGCCACTTTTTCAGTGAGGGCTGCGCCGTTACCCTCTCTTTTATTGACCTAACTTTGCGCCCATTAAATTTTCTTCAACTCAGATTTTGGAATAAACTTCTGTCCCGGTTTATGGCCTGATCCTTCCACTCACACTCCCAGCAAGACGCGCCCGCCTTCTACAGGGCTCCTCGCGGGGCTTCACGAAAAGAAGCATCTTGGTATCCCTAAGAAAAAAAATATTTTCATTTCTCAAATAGCAGCAAAGGTTTTAGTGTACTAGTCACCAGCATTCGTGATATTTTCATGAAAGATTCAGAAAGGTTTCGAGTTTATAAACACTTGGGAATATGTTGAAAAATGACTCAGTTTTTGAGTGTTTTTAATTATCAGTCTGAAAAAGCATGAAATTTTACAGATAGAATTGTTCGTTTTTCATACTTTTCCATATCAGGCAAAAATGGTATACCTTTCAATATAAATAAGAAAATATATGACACGTAACTTTTCTCACTCTTTCATTCACCCAAAACTGGCGTCCAGCTCGAACTACGCCTTTGATCCTTTATCTGTTTCTCCAATTCTATTCCTCTTATCATGTCAATCATTAAGTCAAGTTGAGGTATCAGTTAACGATGCTTAGTAATTATGCTTACTCTCTATGGCAACTCTCTTGTAAACTTATCATACCAATTATTTTGTCGACTTACCAAGTCGATTTATCATGACAGTGGAAACAAGGATTTTGGTTCAATGGGAGCCTTAGCTAGGTTTACTGGAGAATTATTATTCTAAGCTTTTCCTTGTGTTATTCTGCATACCACTTGCTTATTATCTTGTTGTATGTTCACAATTTTTTTCATAGATCCAAAAAAGATCGTGATAGGAATTCAGATTCTTGTAAACCCAAAGAAAAAACTATTACTCAAGAGCATCTCGGAGCTTTGTATTTAATCATGTAGTTTATATAACTCTTTTGAATGCTGTGAGCTCGAATAAAATTTATTTTGAACCTTACGTAGTTTTGACAGTTCATTCCTTCCTTCAAGCCTCAACAAGGTGAGCGTCACACCCAATCCGACGCTTAGATCGTCTCGTGTAAGGAGGAGACTCTTCACAAACATTTTGTTTTGATCTTTACGTCAGTGTCATAAACCTCAAAAGTTGATCCTAACACAACTTGTGGTTGACCTGGGCAAATGTTTAGCTCTGCCCACTGAAAATAAAACGACCGGAACTGATTTCTACTTATCTCTCTCTAAAGCTGAAAAGGGTCGAAGCGTCCAAACAACGCCTATAATCCCTTTAAAGTCAAAAGCATGTCGAAACAGTCAGTGACCCTCCCACGTTTGACCATAATCTCCCTAGACAACAATGGTGAAATGTCATCCAAACTCCTTAGAGGTCATCTTAGGTAAAAGGAAATCTCGAGGCCTGGGAGCTGTGCTGGAAGTCCTCCACTTATGGCGTGCTTCTTTTATGTGCAGTTCGATTGTGCTCGAAAATTTCAGTTTCTGGCGCTCGAAACATGTGCTCACATGTCTCCAATCCTTGGTACTACAAATTAGTAGCAATGGTTGTAGCAGTAGCAGTATTAGGAGCAGTAGCAGCAGCAGCAGCAATAGTAGTAGTAGTGGGAGTAGAAGTAGTATTCGATGTACAAGTTTGTTATACTTATTTTATACAAAATATGAGTTGTGTACAAAATTGTTGGTTCTAGCTCTTCAGAATGTGTACGCAACAATTCCGAATGCACAGTACTAGCAATTTTAAGCACGAATCGGATTCGGATTATGCATAAAATTAAGTACTACACATACCTACAGCTACTTGAGTTTCTTTCCAAATACTACGTCCAAACGACACAAAACAAGCCTTTGCCTTGTGTACTGTCAACGCACATTGCGTCAAGTGTTAATTAGATCAACACGATATCGGTATAGGGTCGATCTGTTTTTTGACTGCATGACTTTGACTCTCAATCACAATTATAATTTTCGGATTCATTTCGTGACTCAGAAACTGATAGCTTTTCATCAAAAAGAGATGCTAAGATGCGGTGAATCCATTCCTCATTAAATGACGGACTCTTGATACAAAAAAGCCCTTGCTCTATTTTTTTAAGAAAGACTAATGCTCTTCGTATGAGCCATCAATATCACGGTTGGTTGATGCGAACTCAACTTGTATTTGTATTTGTACAGAACAGTTTTGTACCAACCTTCTAATTAAGGTGTCAGCTTCTTTACATGAGACCTGTAACACATCATTTCCATTGAGGATATCTAAGAAATCAAGAAAACTCGTAATACATATTTTTCCTAGTTTGTTGGTAAATGTCAAACAGATTCACTATGATCGATGGGAGGTCAGCACTGAACAACTCTATTTGACTCAGTCAGATCTGCCAGCTTGGCGGCTCCAGTCGGATGGCAACTCAGTGTGCAGGTTTGATAAAAAGATGATCTCCTGCAGCCAACGTGGATATCAATCAAGTAACCAATCACGTTAAACTTAGTTAAGAGAATTTTTGACCCCAAAAATCCTTTTTGAAAAACTGTGCGTTGACCCACACGCGTAACCATGCGTGAGCACCCAATTTGAAATTGCTTTTAGGTGCACAAAAACAAAACAGAGTGACACACGATGTATATATAGTCTAACGTTAGGATTCTTGGTTCAGTGAAATCTAAATACTACGCGGCGGGTGAGAAGATGAACCCAGCGTAGCACGCATTTCGTTCGCCACTCTCACGAAGGCGAACTTTCCGTTCGTGAACACCTGGGAAGAAACTCGCCTTATCATGCTGAAGTTTTGTGTCTTCGAGAGCGTTCCTCGATTGGAAGGCTGTGAAGAATAAGTTTAAAAAGGCTGTGAATATGTGAAGAAAAAGGAACAAACGGATTTAAACCAAAGCACAGACGTGAACTGTAACACTGGCAATCAATGGACATAAGTGATACACACGTTTTGTAAGAGGATGCGAAGAACAAAGTTGAAGAATGTAGGAAAATAGATGTTTTACGCACACCGCCTTAGTTTTTTTGTTCGCTATAAATATATGCCTGAAAATGTGACTGCTCGTATTTAAATTACGCTGTTGCTTCTTCGATTGCGTGGAGAACAGTTAGATATACTTTCATGATAAACATCATACCTCATTAAAAGCTTCAGTATTTTCATGCGCAACTGCAGCTATATGTATTTTTAAATCGAATTTCGGCTTCATGCTTTTTTAATGCGAATTATAGCTTTATGTTATTCCATGACGAACTGCAGATTTGTGTGCTTTTATGGAGCACTACAGATTTGTTTGCATTTATAGTGAACTGCAGCTGTATACGTTTTTATGGCAAATGGCAGTTTTATGCATCTTTATGGTGGATGGCAACTTTATGGTTCTTTATGTGCGAATTGCATCTTTATACGATTTTATAGAGGACTCAGCATAATACGGTTTTATGGAGGGCTCAGCATATACGGTTTTATTATAAAGTAAAGCTTAGAGCTTTTTAATAGCGAACTGGAGGAAGCGTCATACCCTTTTATGGTGAACTGCAGCTCAGCGAGTTTTTATGACCAACTGCACATTTATGATCATTTCAGTTACTGTGGCTTATAAGCGTGCTAGTATTTAAATACTGTTGGAGTAAACTGAAGAAAAGTTTACTGGAACACTGATATTTTTTGTGATATACTGCGTTGCACATATGCAAAGGTTACTACACTGCCCCCACGCAGCACTCTGCACAGCACTGCAGTGCTCTTCGGGGAGTGAATTTGTACTTAATTACTCTGCTTTTTGGGCAGCGCTGCATCCCAGTGTTGCACCAATTGTGCGTAGGCAGAGCTATTTAGTTTTGCGTGCGTATTTTCACACTGCACTAGTAGACTGGCGGCTAGTTAGAAACACGGACTCGGAAATTTTTCCCACTTAAATTCTTCAGAGCGTGATAGAGAGACGGACGGGCTAACCGAGACTGTTATATATGCTGAGATTTTATGGTAATGCACTATTTTTATTGCACGATTTGTTTTGCTCTGGGTTTCGCTGTATTCGTTTTCATCATGTCACCAGCTTTCTCGATCGCTTCAAGTCCGGTCAAGGTTTGAGACCACGGAGTGTGCTCAGGTAGAATGACATGCAATTATTTAAACAATGTTTTAAATTTTCAACTTCATCTTCGAGCACTTCAATCACTTCAGTTATTTTACAAAGAGCTCCGCTTCTTTTTGGATCTACAGCTTGAGAGAACATTTTTCATTTCCTTCCAAATCAGCGAAGCAGCACTCGAATTAAAACTCTTCCCCTATCAGCTTCCCGGTACATGTAACTTTTTCACCCACCCTCATCGATTAATTTGTAAAATAATTGAGAAAAATACTTGAGTGAGCAAAATTACGGATAATTATAGATGCTCCAGCGAAAAAGTCAGACTGGGCTAACACCGAACCTGTGCACCATTGCGTGCCTCCGGCAGGAACGAGTTCTGACCTAATGAATATTTGTCGACTTCGGGCGAGCAAACTCATCAAATTTCCGATTTCGGATAAAAAGATGAGCTTGAAATGCGATTACTAGTCGTTCCATGACTTCTCTGAGTATAAACACACCATTTTCGGGTGTACTCAGATATCCGCGTGCAAAATTACAAAAACCTGAATATAGTCCGTGTTTGGGAAAAAACATACTGGAGAAGGTGTTAACTTATGAGAACTTAGGCCGTTTTTTCAAACTGCTCAAGTGTTAAATCGAGTTAGAGGTGATGGCGCGCTCGAGACTAGGGAGTTTAGGCGGTAAGTCGGCCACTGGCACGGAGCTCATCTCTATGTCGTATAGAGTATCGGTATAGTTTGTGATCAACACGCATGCTTTTGGTGTAGCTTGTGATCTACCTTTAACATCATAATCTGCAATAAGAAAGCGTACTATTGTATTTATAAAATGATCAGTTACGACAATTTTGACCTTGTCGCGTAACATTTTATTTTATAATTCAACAGTGATCTTTGTACCGATAGAGCTGAAATTATTTCTTAAACAGAAGAAGTATCCCTAAATTTATATTATTTTCTAGAGTAAATAACACATAATTAACTCAACTATCACAATTTTTTAATTTGAATACAGTGCTACAAGTAGACCAAATTGAGGCTGATGTAGATCCTATTCCAACGTACATCAGATGCTAAGCAAGCACCATGTACACATAGCGTGATAGTTGGAGCCCTTCACGCTGGATTGTATTAAACTCCAGGCCCTAATTAACTCCTGACTACTTCACTGAGTGTGTTCATCACCTCAATCATTTCGCATCCGAGCCTTCCACTTTTTATTTAGTCACCCTCATCTCCCACGCTGCATCTACTGGTTCACAATAGATCAGTTGATGAAAACAGAGTCAACGGAGGTGTACGTACCTATAGCCCTATTCAATATTTTGATCAACCGTGCGAACAATGCTACCACCATGTTTACTAATGTAATGGTTGTCATGCACCATGACGCCCCATGTTCATCACGGTCTGTCGTGTATCTTCAGCAAAACGGAGCTCCGTCTCACCCGCAATGCGCCGTCGCAGCGGCATTCGAGGCTGCCGTCAGTTCAGATTCTTGCCTCTTCATCTCACGAATGATGTCTCGGCGTCGACAGCGGCGGCTCTTTTGTTCGTCACAAATTAGCTTTTGGCCGTCATTGTGAAGAGGGTAAATATAAAGGCAGAGCTCTGAGCACCAGCGCTAGATATATATAATAAATCTATGTATATACGAGTATAAGCTATGCAGGGTCTCCTGTTCGTCGTGCAGGTGACTGAGCAGTGACGGCTACGAAATGGCGGTACGTTAAATTTATATCAATCGTATGAATTTTTTTTGTATACGACCGTGTATTTATATGGTATTGAAGTCGCTTGTGTACAGTGTCTCATTCGCGTTGAAGAAAATGTTTAAATACTCCTTGAAGCAAATGATATCTCATTAGCTCATTAAATACGTCCTGGACCACATCATTTCTCATTAAATATGCCCTGGAACATATCATGTCTCATCAGCCACCACCTATTATGATGTACCCAATAGAAACCAAGTCTCTAGAGTCTTACCTTCACATCGGCTCATACGATCTGAGTGCATGCTCTCTTTTTGCAACGTACCTTAAATGCACAAAGGCACGAACCTTCCGTTGCCTAGGAGTAGGTCAGGATCGATATGAGACCATTATTCTTTTTCACTTTTATCTAGTCACTGCCTTCAGTAGCATATTGACTAACACCCATTGAAGTCTTTATTGGGTTAAAATGATGTTGCTTTAAGACTCAACGTGTAATTTGAAGCATGTAAGAGCGTTTACTTTCCGAAATATCTCAGCGCTTGGACAGACGTGCAGCAGTTTAGTTCACGAGCTAGCACGCTCTGCCATCTACTATCAAATGCGACAAAAATTCAAAAAATTCACCTTTTCTCTTGTTGCCGAGTAAAACCATAATCTCTCATTTCTTTGAATAAAAAAAAGCTAAGGTAGTCATTTTGATGCTAGAACTTTCTTTTGTGGCAATGTCAATGAATTTACATACATCCATTTTTTCAGTATTATGCCTGTAATGAGTATTTCACATGTATAATACAAAAAAGGAGCTTCAGAGGTTTGATATACGTTTTCTATTACTTTGCAACATAAGGTGTTGGGAAATAATACTTCATGACCAAGAACAAAACCGTGTTAGACCCAAAATGCGATCGATACTCGTCGAACTTACTTCTCAAAGACTCAACATGCATCTTGATCAATTTTTCATCGAACTTGTTCGACGATAGCTGGTTTATTACCGATAATTATATAATTGAAGTGAATTCTGCATAAACATTTATAAATAGTCTGAGTCATGTAAGAGTATGCAAAAATATTGCGGTTCATAAATCACATATAAATAAATATCATAAATAAAAAGTTCGTAAATGCTCAGGAATTTGAACTTAAGTTACCTCACTTTTTTATTGTTAGAATGTTTTTGTGAGGTTTTTGAACTATATTCTCGAACAACTCAAATATTGATACTAGGTGTAAGCATAAACAAATTTTAAGGATTAAAACTTCTAAATACCGTTTCGAACCACAGAACTACACAATCAACATGACAGAACAGGACCAATAGTTCATATTTCCCAAAGAAGTCTTCGTAGAATAATTATTCCGAATGAACTTCAAGTTATGGTTCAGTACATGTCTCACTCACAGCCACTGAAGCGCTAGTGACACCTGCATTACTATGAGGTGCTAGTAGATATAACATATCCACTCCCTACCACTAGAACTCAAAACATGTCTGCAGACGTCAGAAGTACGCCTCGAGTGTACAAAGGGCTTTCCGCGGGGCTGTACACAGTGGTAACGCGGGGCTGTACACAGTGGTACCGCGGAGCTGTACACAGTGGTACCGTGGAGCTGTACACAGTGGTACCGCGGAGCTGTACACAGTGGTACCGCTGAGTTGTACACAGTGGTACCGCGGGGCTGTACACAGTGGTACCACGGGGCAGTTTAGACAGTGATTGTGTTGTGAAAAATGAAGCGTTTGATGTGAATTCACGAACCGAATAGCATTCGTTTAACAGTGGATCGTAAAAGGAGATTTTGTCGAAAAATTTAAGTTGCTACTTGAGTTTAAACAAGAAAAACGTTTTGCCAATCCTATTGATGAGTGAACGTCAACGTCAACCTAACAGCTGTGAGCGAGTCATTGTGTTGGTCTGTTATGACGAACAACCAAAAAAAGTGCAGGGCTGCAAACCTTGAAAAGGAATAAAAATGATGGTATGTAATAATGTAAAAGTGTAGACAAGGAGAGGTTTAGCTTTTTGGATCAATTCTAAAAATGAAAACACACGTACATAATGATGACATATTATGCACATATTCGGTAGTTTACAATACTATGTATATCGGTCCAGCGAGTGTGAGTTAAACTATGTACAGCTGCCAGGCTGTCGTGGTTCGCATAGATAATTCTTATTATTTTCATTCCTCTTCTCGCTCATCTCACGCCCTTAATTAATTACATGTTGGTTGCCCTGCATATGGGCAATGCCCCAATCAAGGTGTCGCGAAGGGAGATTTTTCCTGCTTTGAATTTTCTGATCGGTTACTGAATGTATTCTTTATCTAAAGTCTCAAGCTACGATGACAGTCATGAATAAGTATCATAACATATGAAAGAAAAAGTAAAATGCAGGTGAGCACAACGTTCGTGTGAAATTGCATTCCAAGATTTCGAACGGTTTGAATTACGTATGTAACAGTCCCAATTAGTATTTTCTTTATCATATTGAAGAAATTCAATAATTCTCAATACCAGCTACATCAAAAGAAGCAACAATTGAAATCTCACGTAGAAGTAATCACTGTTTTTCTATCGAATTACACGGTCCAGTTTAGTGTGGAAGCGTTGCCTAATAATGTTACGTTATATCGACAACGCATCCATCTTGAAGTTGTAATAACATTGACATTTAATTTATCACGTATCTATCACGTATGTATTTTACCGGTTGAATAATATTAACAATATAACAATCTCGTATGTGTCTTGAAGGTTTAACAACATCAACATTATATCTATCACGCTTGCGTCGTGAATGTTGAATAACATTAACATTATATCTATCACGTAAGCATCTTGAATGTTTAACAACTTCAACATAATATATATCACGCACCTTTAGTGGATGTATAACAGTAACATTATATCTCTCATGTGAGTATCTTGAATGTATGATAACATCCATATTATAGCTATCACGCATGTATCTTGACGGTTTAACAACATCAACAGTATATCTATCACGCATGTATTTTGAACTGTTAAAGACATCAACATATTATTTATCCCGGAAGTATCTTGAATTTATCACAACACCGGAAGTATCTATCACATACGTGTCTAGAAGATTGAAATACGCAACCGACTCCCCGCCTCAAAAGACGCGCTTGTATTCTTCCAGTGATATTTATTGATGTTGAGCTCAAGAACTATTTATCAATGTATTTAGCTCGGAGTGATCTCTATTATTCGCTGTTACCGCGGGCGCACGAGCGCGCTTTTACTGGTTATGTTTATACTACAGTTTTTTTGACTGTACCCAACGATTATGATGAGAAAAATTACAATTTAATTACTGGTCAATAAAATCAGTTTTGAAGGAGGCAGCGAACGTGGAATGTTTTTCTGGTATCACTTCCACCGCAGCTCATTCTTAAAACAATCAGGAATTCTTGTCCCTGCATCTTGAAGATCAATTTCATTCATTTTCAGAGTTGTCTGGTCACTTTGTAAAATTTTGAGTCGTTGCAACGGCGTAAATTAGCTTTGGCATTATTATTACTACTAACTCATCCAAAAATGTACGGTAACTTCTGTTTTAACCTGGTACCTCGTGTACCTTATTGGCACCTCGTGTACCTTACTGGCATCTCGTGTACCTTACTGGTACCTCGTGCACCTTACTGGTACCTCATGTACCTTATTGGCACCTCGTGTATTTTATTGGCACCTTGTGTTCCATGTACTGTCACAAGTGGTTTTTCAGTCTCCGCTGCTGGTTCTCTACGACCTCTATAGCTAGTTCTTTACGGCCTCCACTGCTGGTTCTTTACGGATTCTGCAGCTGGTTCCTTACGGCCCCCCACAGCTAGTTCTTTACGGCCTCCACTGCTGGTTCTTTACGGATTCTGCAGCTGGTTCCTTACGGCCCCCCACAGCTAGTTCTTTACGGCCTCCACTGCTGGTTCTTTACGGATTCTGCAGCTGGTTCCTTACGGCCCCCCACAGCTGGTTCTTTATGGCTTCTACAGCCGGTTCTTTATGGCTTCTACAGCTGGTTCCTTACGGCCCCCAAACCTGGTTCTTTAAAGCATCGACCGCTTGTTCTTTAAGACGTATGTTGCGCATGCTCCACACGAGCTTGGCAGAATTTATTATGCTTTATCTTAATCTAAAAAATCCTAATCCACTCTTCCAGCCAAGCCAGAAAATCTAATCAAAATACACAAGTGCTACAAAGTAGGTTTCTGCATAACAAAGGTGATTCTTCATGACGGAACAAAAAGAATCCACAATAACTTCTGAAATAATCGAAGGATTTGGAAAACTGAAGAGTAACAGAGTTCTGAGACTTACAAGTTTTGTTTTGGTGACTTTTTGAAAGCGATATTCCTCTTGTGCGGAGGCTGTTCATTACGGCACTAGTAAGTTCTGGTCCAATTCGCCGGATTTCTGCCTCGATTGATGCCTCGAGTTGGTGTATCATAGATCCGTCGGCTTATCACAAGAAACTCTTCCCTTTAGGTGTCCCTGAGGATACAAGGATATCAAATAAAACTACTATGTTTCAGAATTTCAGGAATTCAAAGTTTTTATTTTAAATCCGTTAGATGAAATAGGTGCTGTTGAAAATTATTTTTGGTCACGTCATTAAGACTCACTCGGTGTACATATTCTCCGTTCTAGTCTTCATTTGCACTAGGATTACAAAAGAAAAAACAATCAGCAAAATTAGAAAATTCTGCTGGAGTCACAAATTCATGAGGTCTGCATGACAAGTTCATCGTAGTTTTAAAGTTGCCCTCGAAGATCTTATCCCTACAGCACGTTTTTTTTAAGAAACAGCGAGAATTTAAGAAACGAAGATGCAGAACTGCCGCACCACTTGATGACAGCGGACAGTCTATGACTACGTCCGTATTTCCGTGGTGAACTAATCGGTCTCTGTAACTAACAAAGATGTACTAGCGAATTTTTCCCTCGTCCTCAACGTTGGCTGAATTTCAGCGGAGCTAGATCGGTTCATTTGCTTCATTCAACCCTAAACTTAAGAACCCCATAATAGATATGTAAAAATTTGGTATAGTAAATTTTTGCTTTAAATTATAGTTTCAATCAAAACATAGGTGAATATGCACACGAACTCATAAAGAGCAAAAGACTTCTTTCGGAAAACTTCGTTCACGTAAAACATAAGTTGACCGTAGCAGGGTAAATTGTTCCGTACCCTGCAGGTGCTTAAGTGAACATGTGTTGTAATAATGTGCGTACCTCATTTTTTCAGCTACAGTGTACCATTTTTCGAGCTCCAGTGTATCATTTTTCGAGCTCCAGTGTATCATTTTTTGAGCTCCTTTCAAAGATGACAACTGCCGAGTACATCGGGCTAGAACTTTCATTAATTGGTAAGACAGTATTCATGATGTGCCAGGTATTTAGATTGGCCCGCTAAGTCCCCAGACAAGAACCCAATAGAACATTTGTGGGACCACATAGAACGACAAGTTAGACGTCGTAAAGATCGTCCACGCACTGCAGCCGCAGTACGAGATCAGTTGATGTAAGAGGGGCTTAAAATCGATCAGATGTTCGTTGGGACACTTGTAGATTTGATGCTACGCAGAATTGCTGCAACTATTCGTACTCGCGGAGGTCTAACATCATATTAGTAGCAGGTGACTAATGTTTCTCCGGCAAACTTATGTATATATACTCGAAGGCATTAACTTTCTTGAATGCATATTCCTCGCCTGCACTCTTCCTCACCTACCCCGGGAGGATGAGCAGCTGGGTTAAGTTAGTTACGTTTGTTTATCCTATGCGTCAGGAAACGGTGACCCGAGGGAGATACTAGTTGTTTACCTCGGTTATAGATAGGCCGTCGGGACTTTTACGTTTCATACTCACTTTGATTCACTCCATACCCAGTTTAGCTTTCTGCCCCCCCCCTCTCCCTCACCCTCCCGATTGAAAGTGTTATGAAATTGACAAGAATGCTTGGGAGTCGGAAATCAAAAATAATAAGTATTACTGTGAAAAAGTTAGACATGACTCCATCGCTGATTATTCGTCATCGTTTCTTCTTCTTCTTTTTCTTCTTATACTTGTTATTTCTAAGCACAGAGAATCCTATGAGTGAACATACCTGTGCATAGATTCCTAAGTCCGTACAAGATGGTCCCCTTTTTTTGCTCACTTGGAAGCATTCCATGTTGCTAGGCCGCTTTTAACCCTTTTCACTCCCGGTTGGGATAATAGAAAACATTAGGCTCGCTTGCATAACTAGTGATACGAAATTCATTGCGCCACTGATGAAAGCGGGATCTAATTGGCTGAGAGTTCACACGAGGCCGCAAGTAACTGGCGAAGCGTAGGTACTGTGACGTCACAAATGTGGGGTAGGCACCAGTTGCGCCCCAGAACTATCACACAAGATCTATGGGACGCATTATCCCAACGAGAGTGAAAGGGTTAACTAACCAAAAACCTAATCTAATCAGTTCACCTAAAGAGCTATTCACCTATCTTGTCCGTCATTCATCTACGCAGTTTATTCCCTAACCAGTAATCATTCATGTAGGCGGTCACTCACCTAAAGGCAGTCATTCATTTAGGCGACCATTCCCCTAATTTGGTGACCATTGGCTGTCATTCACCTATTACGTTGTCTTGCATGGAATGTCACATTTTAAAATTGAAGAACATAGTTGTCGTTAAGTGTTGTTTTAGTTTGTTTGGTCCTTCCTTCCCCATAACCTTTGCCCGTTATTTTTCTAAAACATATATTCCATCTTCAAAGAAATAGACATCTTTTTCACGAATGTTCAAATGCTTCAAATAAACTTTCCTTATTTGAGAATGTTTTATCGCGAAGATAAAGTTTTAACCCTTTCACTCCTGTTGGGATAATGCGTCCCACAGATTTTGTGTGGGAGTTCTGGGACGCAACTAGCGCCTACCCTACATTCGTGACGTCACAGTACCTACGCTTCGCCAGTTACTTGCGGCCTCGTGTGAACTCTCAGCCAATTAGATCCCGCTTTCATCAGTGATGCAATGAATTTCATATCACTTGTTATGCAAGCGAGCCTAATGTTTTCTATTATCCCAAAAGGAGTGAAAGAGTTAAATGTTTGAGCAAATGAGAATCAGTGGAAGAGATATTAGGAGAACAGGGAGGACGAGGCAAAATTTCATAATTCAAACTTTGCTGCTTGTCGACCATAGCTCTATAGAGGTCATGCATTATCGAGAAGCAAAATTGGTCCATCTCTATTCACCAGTCTTGTATGCTTCTCTTTTAATTTTTCATGCATACGGTCAATGCCTTGACAATAAGGTGATGCTGTTACAGTATCGCCTTGTTGCAAAAATGAAACAAGAATGAGTCTACAGGCGCCAAATAATGACCTTTAGCTTTTCCAGGTGCAATGGTAATTTCGAATAGAGTATAGGTGACGATTCTCTTGCGCCTAACCACTGTCCAGTTCATTCGTTGTTATCGAAAGTATCTATTTACCGTCACATGTTGAAATGAATTCGATTCGAGAATGAACCTCATTCGAGCCGAACAGTTAATGAAGAAAACTACTCTAAATGCATTTCATGTGAGACAACCTATTATATTGAATCCTCCAGCTACATTTTGCTCACATACACTCAAGGTTTTAGTTAATGCAAAATACAACGAAAAACATTTGATTTTCTTTCACACACATTACCTTCACGCGAACGGAGATTAGTGACGAAATTCAGACCAGACAGGTATAGTAACTGCTGACCAATTTCAACGCTTGTGCGTGGAGAGAACTTTTTTGAATGACGTCATACGTGGTCAAGCGCTTCAATGTCAGTGCGGTCAGAATGATCGCACCGTTTACAATCTTGTATTCACATAGATTTGCCAGACATTTGCTGATGTCTTCCTTAAATGAATATCGCCTTAATATTCCAAATGTCAGTGACCGGCATGTTCTTGTATGCGTATATATTTAACACTTTGCCCGCATCGTGCGCCATGTATGGTACACGCAATCATCTAACCTAACCTAACCTAGGCAAAGCAGTAACACATATGAATACAAATTTTTAAGTTTTCATGAAATTTGCGTTCATTACCCGAACATGCTAGTTTAAATTAAAAGGAAAATTGATAGGACAACCAAATTTGTTGAAATAAAATCCTTTCATGAATTCACAACAGAAATATTTGTCGACGCAAAGTTTTACCTGAATGGAGAATTGCGGTCAAAAGGTTAAGCCTGCGTACAGTCCTGTGTGCAGGCGGGTGCTGCTACTGCTTAGTGTAATTGTAACCCCTTGAGAAGCGAGTGCACGTGCTTAATTTTATTTATAATCGGACATCTTCATGTTAAAAGGCCTCCTCAATGTATGGAATGAATTGTGGACCTAAGCGAAGGGCGCCTTATTGCGAAATTCGTTAAGCAGCAGCGGAAACAAAAGTCTTTCACTGAGCCAGAATCACCGTAATTTTTTTAGTTAAATCTAATTGAACGTCAAAAAAAACGGAGAAATGTCGAAGTTTTAGCAATAAGGTCGTTGTGGGACATGTGATCAGCGTCATATTTTATTTAAAGCGTTCTCTTTACGTATTGGGCGGGTGGTATATCAATCAAACATTGTTGGGTATTATTTACTTGGCCTGTGAGCCCATACTCATTTTATTTGTGGAAACACAAAACCCTTAAACTTGAATTTTAAAATAACTAGGTACGATTTCCCCAAGTACTGAAAGCAAGAGCAGAAATGAGGAAACTATAGCTAACTTCAAAACACGAAAGAGTCGCCGAATTCAAAATCCAACTCCCTTTGTGAAACACCCTAACTAGAAGCCTTTGTACGCGGCCAAAACGGGTCGAGTCTGGACACCCTGGTGCTCGATTCTGGACACCAGCTCGATTCTGGACACCAGTTCGATTCTGGACACCAGCTCGATTCTGGACATCAGCTCGATTTTTGCCGAAGTCGCGCTCCGCCCGTCCACCAGCGAGGTTATTGCTGCAGTCTCGGTACGCTGGTGTGAGAGGTCTGGGAACGATCCAGAGCGACTGGACATTTATGTACAGGGTGTCCCAGAAGTAACTGACCCTTGCGTAGATGAGTAAATAGGATACCAAATTGCAAGGCGTCCTATTTAAAATGTGGTACCTAAATTAAAAGGGTCAGTTAGTTCTGTGCCTTGCAATTTGGTATCCTATTTACTCATCAACGCAAGGGTCAGTAACTTCTGGGACGCCACGTACTTAACACAGTACCTGAACGTGTTACTCTTTTTTGAAGTATTTTGAAAATTTAGAGCTCTAGTTGAGGTAAGGAGTACATGTAGTTCAGAGAACATATATTTACGAGAGTATTTGAACAGAAGCGAAGAAAATCCATTGACAACCAAAAGATCTTAGCAAAAAAATGTGTGGGACTAATGTATTTGACCAAAATTGATTTCATGTTTAATCATTGTTATTTTTTAGCACAATTTGAATACATATTTTTATTAAAGCAACCTTTTCATAAATTTTCAAGTAATTTTCTAGAATTACATGTAATGTAAACAAACCACGATCGGCACAATCATTCCTTTCTCGATTTTGATAAAGATGGATGCCCAATGAATATAATGCCAGAAGTCAATGAAATTTCAAAGCTATTCGAAAGTAAATAAATGGAGTTCGCAGTGAGGGATTTACCTATGTAGGCAAAATTCTACACGTGATATGGTGTCATATTCAACTACTGAGGCAATAGTCCCGAAGCATCGAAAGATTGAGGCAATCTTTCATTTAGCAAGAGTCGGAGTGGCTCGCAAGATCACGGGCCGCCCTATACCCGTATGTTACGTACAGCGACGAGTGAACCCATGACGTACAACCCGCACACACCTACAGAAGGAAATGGGGTTACAAGAAGTCCACGTCAGTCGAAAAACGGTTACTGGAAAATTGAACCGGAGTTGTCTTCACTCACTCCTCGAAGAACTCTTCTTACAGCAGCACACGTGAAGAACCATTGAAGGTTTACCGAAGACCATCTTGACGAAGGAATTGAGTTTTGGGAACTGGTTGTGTGATCCGATGAAAGCCAAATTTAACTTTTCGCCCGAAACGACACTCGCCATATTTGGAGGAAAACAGACGCTGCCTATGATCCCTAAAACACCATCCCAACCGTCGAGCATGGAGGAGGCAGCTTTATGGCGTGGGGGCTGTTTGTTATATCCTGTCCATGATGTAGGGAACTCCAAAGCGTTCTTAGAAAAGTAGACAGTTCCATGTACAGGCAGATACTCAAAGCAGAAACGGCTTCCGATCAAGAGAAAATTCTACGGCCAGGTAATTAAATGGATCTTTCAGCAAGACAATGATCCGAAATATTCGGCAAAATTAGCAAAAGAATGGTTTGCAAATAAAAAAATAAGTGTCCTTTCGTGGTCTAGCCATTCGCCTGACCTCAGTCTCATTCAAAATTTGTCCCAAATATTCAAAATTGTTGTGCACATAATTGGTCTAAAGAACATGGCTGATTTGAGGGTCATCTGCATGCAAGAATGGAACAAGATACCCCGAACAGTGAGTCAAAAGTTGGTTTCCAGTAACGAAAATCGTCTCCATGCTGTTATTGCAAACAACAGTCGTACTACTAATATACTGCAGACTGGTTTCTATATAGTTTTGTCAAATACTTTTGTACCATATAATTTTTTGCTTAGTTGATTTTCTGGTTGTCAATAAATTTTGTTTTATTCTGCTTGAGCATTCTGGTCACTGCATATGTATATTCTCAGCACTAACTATACTCTCTATCCCAAACCAGAGATCGAAATTTTCAAAAATTCGTAAAACATAGAATTGTGCAAGTATATACTGATGTCCAGGCGGTGTAATTTAAAATTCGAAGTGTACGTACACGTGTCGTCATCATTTCCCTGTTTCATAACCTCCATATTCCATGTAAACGCCTGCTGGCCCGGAGTTTGATATTTATAGGTTATATAAAAATGATTCCTTAATTCCAACCCAAAAAATTCGATTTTGGTAATGTTTTTAGAATTACGATGTTGGCCAAATCCGAGTCACCTTTATGTGCGGGCCTGCAGCTTTCATTTCCTTTAATGATCGTGGGCAATTCTAGGATGCGTGTAGTCGTATAGTATAAAGACGCATAAATTTTATGTCTAAATTTAAAGTCTCAGAAAATCTGTATGCATTTTTACGTTAAAAATTCTTTTAAGAACCGCATGGTCAGGCTGACAATAATTTAATATTTGAAGAACTCAGTTAAGCAGCTGAATGTATTAGAACCTTGTGTCCTCACAGGGGCACGAGATATTTCATAGGCAATTAATAGGGTTGGGTTAGTGAGTTTTGTCCATCGTGTGCTGTGGGAGTGGTGTCCTCAAGGGGGATACCGTTGGGCTACCTCACCTCTAGCTAGGCTCTCGGTACTGCTTTCTTTTGAGCGCACGTTCCTTTTCTTACGCTCGTGTCTACTTTACTGATTAGTGTTGTCATTTTCTTCCCCTTCCTTCTAAAATAGTAGTTTCTTTGTGCAGGGAATCCTGTATGGGAACACACCTGAGCATAGATGCCACGTTCCCTACAGTCCGTCCTGAACTGTCCCTTTATTTCGCCCTCGTGAGATCGTCTTTGATGTGTCTCAGGGGCCTTAAACTTATGAACCAATTATAATAATTTAGCCATATGTTCTCATTCACAACTTAACGAGAAGATTTTCTCAAGTCGATACGTGAAATGTTGGTGATTTACAGAGAGGTTTCGGTGGAATCATTTGTTGGGATTCGGCGGCAAACCTTTGAATAATAATAATAGTAATTAATTAGAGTACGCAAAACTGCTGTGCGAGTTGATGAGCCGCTCGTACAGGAACGCATGGCCCTAGATAAGTCTGTTTGGCTGAACAAACATCGAAAATGCATTTCATAAAAAATTTACCACAGTATTGTACGGTTGGGTGGAGTGAAGTCGGCTCCAAATTTGCTGCCTACGCAAGGGTAGACCTGCAGTTTCCCAGCTTTAACTTTTGCTTGCACATGCTGTGTTGCTTGGATGAAGGTAGGCAGAATTAAACCCCTTTATTCTATGCATTCATTTCTATTTACATCCGAGGATTCATTCATCGCCTTTTCTTTGATTCTCACTAAGTATTTAAGCACGTTCATTTGAGTATACATAATTAGCTTATTAGGAAGCTCGTGTTAAATAACCCTTTGCTTATGTGAGGAAATCCTCTCAAACTGCTCATTCCTGACCCTGCTAAGATGCACTCATTTCTTCAATAACAAGAAACCTCTTTTGAAAAATATTGAATAGAATACAGTGAATGTTAATCCTAGGCTTCTGACGCTCAGAATGTTTCCGAGCCCTGCGCTGGTATAGGTAGAGGGGCCGCACCGAGGCGCCAGTCCAAACCTCCTCTTCCAACCAATGGTAGTCGAGGCACTAGTTCTTAAAGAGAAGAGGAGGTTCGTGGAGCCGTCGGGACCGCCCTCCTGTGTAACCCAGGGACCAACCCCGACCCTTCCGCGTGCTCTCTTTCAGTGTTACCCAGACTGTTGTATGTGTGGTGTGAGTGCGAGAACCACGGGCGCAGCTCCAGCTTGTGAACGCTTCGTGTGCCCGACGAGGACTCTCTTTTTCCAGTAACTTATCTCTGTTGTAAAGCTCCCCCCACGCCTAGCTGTGTCGTGCATATCACTTATTACCTTGAGACACTCGTTGAATTTTCAATTCCCCCAACGGAAGAGAAATATTTTTCCTGAGGAGAAAGCTTGAACAAACTTCTTGCGTGGGACTTCTCTTCCGACTCCTGGACCTGGAGTCCTAGACCCACAAATCTCGGCCACAGTTGCGCATCTCTCCACAAAGCTGACGTGTTTTAAGTCGCGCTCTTGCGCGACGCACCTGCAGTCCTACGATATTGGTTGCTGTAGTATCATTGATAATTCCACGATGATTGTGTGTTGCGCCAAGTGCAACAAGCCCATCACGGGCAAATTTTTGCTGACCGTCCTGGACAGGACTTGGCATGCGGAGTGTGTTCGCTGCAGCGACTGCGGAGCTGCCCTCACCGACAAGTGCTTCAGTCGGGACGGCAAAATCTTCTGCAAAGATGATTTCTTCAGGTAAGTTGTACAATGGTGTTTTGTTGATTCCAGGACGATATCTTGAATTACTATTCTAACTCGAGATGTTGCTTTGAGTAATTTCACCGTGTTATGAAATGGCGCTCAGACGCATGCTTGAGGTTTTCGTCAGCCTGGTGTTGTGAACAATGTGTCTTTTAATGCTCAACACGTGGATAAGATTATTTTTCGAAACTTCTTTGCATTTCCTTATAGATGGAGTAGTACATCTGCACATCTACTGGTCCTCAATTAATGAATTAGCAGTTGAGTTCCAATAATAACACTGGCCGGTGTGAACTCGGATATTCTGGTTAATTTCCAGCAACGGAAAAGTTAGCATACTAAATTAAGTAGAAGTAGTTTTCCTTTGTAACATCTTTAAGCTTTTTCATTCAAAACCGCTGGTACGAAACTTTTTTTGCCAGAGCTACAATTCTATTTTTGCTCAAAATCGAATTTACACTTGCAAAATCATGAATTTTATCGGAATTCATTCCCTAATAATTCAACCGTAAGCCTGACTGCCCGAACTTGGTCTATCATCGGCAAATCTTTGATTGAGGCTACCAGAGATTAATTAACCCGTGCGTTGTAAAGCAAATTGATTTACAGACCAATAAAATTTTTCCAATTTTTCCCCTCACTTGAAGTTTGAACTCAAGTAAACTTCCAAGGCCCCATCTGTGGAGGCGCATTTTCGCGATCCAAATTAAGAGAATCAAAATTTAATGAACTTCGAAAATTATACGGAAAAATGTACGCAAAACTGCCATTTTTGAGCGATTTTTCATTTCATCTTCGATGTTCTGTCTGGGGAGTTTTTGAACTCCGTCCGATTAAACAGCTGCTCCTCTTCCGCCTTCCAGAGATGGGAGCATAAGGAATGAACGGCTCGTGCGATTCCTACAACGAAGCTTCGAGAATAATTTGTACCATAATCGTATTAAGGAGCAACTATGCTTATTAGTGCGTAGGAGTGCTATCAAGTACATGCGTGACCCCACTGCAGATTTAAAATGGAAAGTAGTCATCAACACATCACACTATGATGCTCTGAATATCGCCGCATTCCAATTAAGTAGCACAAATTTGAAGAAAAAATATTTTAAATTTCATACCAGAGGTTTCTTCCTTTACTGTAACTTGAGAAGTTAATTTTGATTTGTTTTAAAGTCTTGTATTTATTCTGCTAGAAATTATTGGAAGGCTTATGTTAAGATCCTGCGTATGCTTTACGTGTTCTTAAAATTTGGTGTCCACTCCAGACATGAGATAGTGTCAAATCCAGGCATGAGACATTGCCTATTTTTGGAGCGAGACATTTTCAAATCCGGTCATGAGACATTGTCAGTTTCAGATGTAGGAGGTTGTGTTACTTCCAGGATTGAGACATTATGTCAGATATGAGACATAATGTCAATCTCAGATATGAGACATTATGTCAATCTCAAATATGAGACATTATGTCAATTCCAGGAGTGAGACACTGTCAATTCCAGGAACGAGGCACTGTCAGTTCTACGCGTGAAACATTATCAACTTCAGACGTGAGACATTCGCAATGCCGGGAGTGAGACATATTAATTTCAGGCATGAAACCTTACCATCAATACTACATACTGTGCGAAATACTTGCGCCATTAGAAAAATAGTCTCTAACGTGTAAGATTTTTGGATGGATTCACGAATATTTCTACGATATGGGGCATACATGTGTCATGCCAACACCTGATGTGCCGGCAGTAATAAGTGATCTTTTTTCTTTTCTTTGGCCTCAGGATAGGCCATAGGCCGTTAGGTTAGGTGAGTTTGCCTATCCCGTGCTATGGGGACTGGGGTCCCCAGGGGGACACTCTTAGGTTACCTCAGCTTTACCCAGGCCTTCAGGACTTCTACATTCGTGCCCACTTTGCTTCTTTCTATATTCATACCTTCGTTACTGATTATTTTTCTTCTTTTCTTCCTCTTCTTTCCTAACTTGCTGTTCTTGTGTCGGAGTTAACCCACCTGTGCATCGATTCCATATTTTCTAAAATCCATACTAAATGGTCCCTTCATTTTATTTCTTTGGAACACATTGCATGTGGGTGCGGAGTTTCGCACTAACCAATAATACTAATCAAATTTGACAATTGTTCAGACTTCTGATCGAACTCGTACCAACTTCAAGTGCATAGATCGCGTTTGCACGCGACAACTGGCGTAAAATTTCACGGTCAAGAAGTAGGTTTTTACCGTTCAGACTCGAAAAGCTTACTTCGTGCACTCACCAATAACAACTCATCATCCTTTCACGAAATATCACACGCGATTTTAATCCTGTAGAGGGAGCTACGTGGCTTTCAGGCAACACTCCGTGGAAACCTTCACGTCTAGGAAAAGATTCCAAACAATAGTAAAAACATCATTTTAAATAGGAATCGACCAAATTATTTTTAAATGTGAATATATCTGTTAAAATTTATCTTTGAGCAAGTACATCAAGCAGCCCAGCACACTCAAGGAGGAACGTTTATGCATAATTTTCATCAATTTGAATAAAAAATTCGTGCTATTTAGATTTAAACTATTTTCATCATCACAGAGTAGCAGTAATTTCATGTGCTTCGAGGCCGGCACGTAAATGTATGAATTATTTACTTCAGTTCATTTTTTAATGTCATTGTGTCATGTTTGGTGGCTTACAAAAATTCAGGTTTTGAAATTGGTTAATTATTCATTACTGATGGCCATACATTTTTCCGATCAAGAGTTCACAACTTGCTCATTACTAAAGACTTTACTCGAAATGAAGAAAATCCCAAAAAGTAGCATGAATACTCAGAGTTTTCCGCAGAATTTTGCAAACTCCAAAGCCTCATTTTTGTCTTTTATCACGTGATAAAATAGGATGTCAAAATATAGTGAACCGGAGAGACAGTGATTCATCTTATGAAATCAGGATAAGCACCAACAATTCTATGTATAGATTCATAGTACGTAGATGACTGCTTGCCTCCAAAACAATATTGTTAAATATTACTTAGGAACCTTTTTTTCAACACTGAGGCGTTTCTTATAGACGTAATAGACAAAATACTAATCTGTGCTCATATTCCTTGCACTTTAATTTGTATTTCATAATTTCTACGTCGTCTTACTTTTCATAATTGTCGCTCTCGTATGAAAAATTCATTATTAAATTGTTTCACTTATATTTCATAATTAACATGCTGGCTTATCAATACTTCTTCTTTAACTTGCTCTCTCATTTAACATTCAATGTTAGCTTGCACTGCCGTACATATTATAGTATCAAATATGATCTGGCTTCTTGGACCATTTAAATAAGACCATTTTAATTGGTTTTTGTTCCACAACAAATTTTCAGGTACTCTGTTTCGGAAGACTATCCCATTCTTATTCACTTCTCTTTACCTTCCTCGAGTAAGTAACAGTAAAAATATTTCCGTAATTTCTCTAAAATGATATTGATTTCTTATAAAAGTCCAATAACAAGATAGACTAAATAATTTTAGCTTTAGATTTGAGAGTCGCGCGTGTGAGATAACTGTGTTCTACTCCACACCTAAAACATGGTTTCCACAACTCCACCTAATTTTAAGGCTGTTTGAAAGCGCCAGTGTAATTTTAACGTATCAATATGTTTTATTTAAATTTGATCATTTTGGACAACACTGTGAAGAAGTCGATTATTCGCCATACTATGCTGCATTTATTTTAACATAAGTTAAGAAAATTAAAATCAGCGTACAATGCTCACATTAAAGCGATACTGGGACAGGTAACGTCGTTCCGATGACATTTTAGTTTTATTAAATGGTGTTTCCAAATTAATTTCTCACTTACAGACATAAACTAATGCCACTTGTTACTTACTATTGAGCCGTTGTTGAACAAATCGTTCACCCACTATCGGGCAAAGTTGTTGAACAAATCGTTCACCCAGCATCGGGCAAAGTTATTGAACAAATTATTTTACTATAACGATACCAATGGTATGTAATGTTGATTCTAAGAAAAATAACGTGAACTTTATAAACACTCAGTATATGTTAAGGACGATTATCGGATATTTAATGAAGCGCAAAATTTTAATTATTCAGGTTCCAAAGTTGAAAGGAAATTTAATTTTAAGTTCATCTGAGACATGTGTAACACTTTGACCGCAATTCTCCTCGAAATAAAAGTTTCATATTGACAATATAT
>VOMN01123281.1:0-22034 GCA_014899125.1 Orchestia grillus
CAGCCACATCACGCCACGCCGGTCCGCAAAGAACCCTCCCCTCCCTCAGCCTAAGTCTACACACGGGCGGTTCATATTAAAAGCATTTACAGAGTTCAGCACTTGGCACGTGGTAAACTTTTATTAAATTAGGAATTATTTTTGATTTTCAATATGAATTCATAGTAACGAAACAATAATTTCTTTCTGTACATCAATCATTAAAAATTTTGCTTCCGTTGTTGGTTATGAAACTTTATATTCAAAAATGCATTTTCTTCGTACACGGAATTGTAAGTATATCTCAATTGCTTTTCGCGTTCTGCTGATATTTCGTGAACGTGGCTACATTTTCTATTTACGGTGTTTCTTAAAATGAGACTAGAACTGGATGGCTATAAAAATCTTCTTGGTTTCTATTTTGGATCTGGGAGTCTCAAACTTACTACCACTGCAACTCAGACATTTCCAGTGCTTCACCCTCTCCCAATGTTTCGAACCCACCCAATGAGTCCGACACACCCAATGCTTCAGACACTCCCAATGTTTCGAACTCACCCAATGAGTCCGACACACCCAATGAGTATGACACCCCCACCTGGCCGGTCTCCTTGAGGATGGCGGTGTGGTAGGGCCCCATCGACACGTCCACCACACGACACTCGATGCTGCGCACTCGGGTGGGCACTAACGCCTTGCTGATGTCCTGCGCGGCACAGAGACCTCATCGTAGGTGCTGCCATGTACATCAGCGACCACATCTTAGGTGCTGCCATGTACATCAGCGACCACATCTTAGGTGCTGCCATGTGCAACAGCGACCACATCTTAGGTGCTGTCATGTGCAACAGCGACCACATCTTAGGTGCTGTTATGTGCAACAGAGACCATATCTTAGGTGCTGTCATGTGCAACAGCGTCCACATCTCAGATGCTGTCATGTGCAACAGCGACCACATCTCAGATGCTGTCATGTGCAACAGCGACTAC
Organism: Orchestia grillus; assembly: GCA_014899125.1. Lineage (NCBI taxonomy): Eukaryota > Metazoa > Arthropoda > Malacostraca > Amphipoda > Talitridae > Orchestia > Orchestia grillus. The sequence continues at coordinate 970 of VOMN01123281.1, forward strand.
ATCTCAGATGCCGTGATCCGCAACAAGCACAACACAAGTTCCTGGTGCACAATCACGGGACCACTCCGTGCCTAGAGGTGCAAATTTTACTAGCGGAGAAAGATGTAGTTCGTCTCTGTGCAGATGGATTAAAAGATGCTATAAGCAATGATTTTTATTCTAAACGCGTACTCCTTCTTCGGAAATAAACCAGGAATCTAGTGAGCTAGCGACGAATTCAAATTCACTTACACGTGGGAACAGTATTTAATGTTTTTATTACGGGTAAGATGCGCATTAAAATGAACTACTTAACTAATTTTAACAAAAATGTAATGAACAAAAACCCCAAAGCATGACAGAAATAAATCAAACTTACAAACTTGGATAATAGTGTTAGGTTGATCCTCCGTTTTGGATTTCTTCTTCCTCATTGTAAATTAAACTCGTTCACATGTTAGTTTATGGCACATTCCACAAAATGCATCAGCTTTAATACCTGGTGGACCCTCCGTTAGCATCAATTATAGTTTTTTCACGGTTAGGGCAATGAATTAACAATTTTTTGTATGTGCTAGGCACAATTTTTCTTCATTGTTCTCGTAGTTTTGAGCACAAATGCTCTTTATTTTCAATAGTTGGGTGGTCGTGATAGCTTTGTGAAGAGTTCCCCCACTGTTCGATCAGATTTAGATCAGGGCTGTGAGCTGGCCTATCCATGGCAACAATACCCTGTGGTTTGAACCAATGATGAGTATCCTTTTCTGTATGACGTAGAGAATCGTCTCGTTGGAAGGCAACACTGGCTGACCTCGCTCAAACGCAATCATTCTCTTTATTTTAGGTATTTTGCCATTTATTCATTGTGTCTGCAATGATTTTAGCGTGAAACCCCGAAATAATAAGGCAAAATAAGTTAATTTTAAAAGTTTGTTTCACTCATAATTGGTTACACGCTTGCAGTACAATATAGAAACAGTAATTAACGCTAAAAACGGGTCCAACAAGTATTAAAACTGATGGCCATATGTGGTCATATGTACCAGAAGCAACGAAGTGCACAGTTTCATTAACGTTTATGTAGCAGAACCGAAAAATACGGGGAGGCAATACGTATGACCGAGGCCGTATTGTGTGCACTTGGTGCTCTTTCTTTCCACACTCGAACGAGTGATGGAACTGATGATTCATTAAGTTATGAGTAGAACAAATATAAGCTTGAATCCCTTCAATAGGACAAACTGTGGCAATGAATCGGACGTTCTCGAATTTTGTTCACACCGTTTTGCCCAGGCACTCACTACCGTTTCGACAGGTGTTCTCAGTGACGCTGTTGGTTGAAACTTGTCAAATTGGCGAACGTTAACCACATTCTTGATCTCAATGCTTCTTAGTACATTTGAACAAAGAAATATTTTATTTCACATGCAACTCAAGCTTTTCTTTGTCCGACGTGCAACAACATGCGTTATGTGTGGTTCTACTAATTGGCTTACAATGAAGAAAAAGAAATGTCTGAATATGAACCTAAAATTAAGAAGAATAACAAGACACAACTTACAAATCCCGGCCGTAAGAGACCAAACAAACATAGCAGGAAAGTTTATTTTTACGAGACATCGAGGTTCGTGCACTGGGCAGACGTGAAGGCACCTTCTGCTTGATGCTGAAGAGCCCGCCGGCGTCGGAGAGGCCGAGTTTGTTGTCGGCGTTGCTGCCGCAGGCGTACATGAGGCCCTGGTCGCTGATGAGGATGGTACCGTCGCCCCCGCAGCGCACGTTGGTCATGATGACGTCGTCGGGCAGCTCCACCTCCCGCGGCACGCAGCTGCCATCACGCAGAGCTACTGTAACTCCCTGGTCTAACTTTTGGGCTGCCCCGTCGATATCGAATAAATAGCTGCGATATCTATGCCTGGGCGGCCAAAAATATAGAAAATATACATCAATTTAAATGACCCGGCAAAAAATTAGACTGGGTCGTAATGTTTAGTGTCCAAGTGACAAGAAATGATCACTCATGCGCGGGAACTTCAGTGGGAATTATCATATTTACGAATATTATTTTTGCTACTGCACTCAAGGCTTGAAACTCCAAGTCCTCATGAAATATGATCCGGAAAGAGCGAAGAAATGGCGCTGTTTAGTATGGGTTAAGAAAACGGAGACTGCATGCATAAGGTGCGTTCCCACACAGGATCCCCCGACCATAGAAACAGCACATTAAGAATGAAGAGGAAGAAAAGACAAAGAAAAGATTGCGAAGAAGGTGTGAAAATTGGAAAAGAAAAGTGGCCATAAAAGATAGAGGTCCTGAAGGTCTATCTAAAGCTAACCTAACCTAACAGTGCCCTCTGGAGACGCTAGTGTTCATAGTACACGCTATACAAACCTAACTAACCTAATTCAACTGCCTGTCCTATACCCCCTTGACTTATATATATACGGAGGTAGAGGTGCAAGAGTTAGAGATGAACAAGAGATTTTATGGCTGAAATAAAGTATTTCGTAGTCTATGCCGTGTGAGCAGCCCAAAACTTGTGCCTAGGCTGATGAGCTGCCAGGTAAAACATCACAGTTCTTGCAACGTGTTGAATCAGTGTGTCAGCGCAATGCTCTGCAAGAAGAAAATTGGCCCGCGCTTGCTTTTATTAATTGACTAGTTTCGAAAGGAGGGAAACAATGATTTCACACAACGCTTTCAAAATGAAAAAAGTAAGTAAGATATAGAGTGTGTGATGGAATAAACAAAAATGGTTTTTATAGATATGAATCTATTAGAAAGAGCAGTTATACAAGTCTTCGTTCAAATCTGGCTCGGAAGTGAATACTTATAAAAGCTCCATGTGTTTTTCATTACCCCTAATAGTTTTCTTTCAGAATTCTTCCCCACTGCTTTAGAGAGAATGTTCGTGACATTGCAGTCCGCTCTCGTATGCAAGCCATCCCTGTTCTTTCAAGCTCTTGGCATGCCTCCAGTAACTCGGTCTCCAACTCTTCAGCCCGTCATTACTCTCCCAATGGGCAAGTTCTATGGCGTCTCATGGCTTTAGGGTCGATTGAAGATGAAGTTCGTGCAAACCTATTTCGAAGTGTGTAAATACTGGTTTTTCCGTCCGTAAGCGTGTAGCGATGTGCCTCACCAGTCCTCCTCGTGGCCCTGCCCCAGGCGGCCGCCCTGTCCCTTGCCCCAGGAGTACACGTCGCCCTCTGACCCCACGACGACCACGTGCTGCTGCCCGCACGACAGCCCCGCCACGTCCACAGACAGCAGCTTCTCTGCACACCACACGCTCCCGTCACTCATGCTGCCTCAGTTGCACTCACCTCGAAATTTCGGGAGCTGTTAAGCTAAAGCTGCACTTCATCACTACGTTTCCCCATACAAAAGGAAGTCAAAAAGATCTCAGACAAATGGTCTAACGATTTTCTATATCAAAATGACATAATTATTTTTGTTTACGTAATCCGTTATCGCGTACCCACTTTTGTATCATGTGTTCCCCCCGTAAGTTCCGTCTTCGTACGTAAAATATGTGGGCTGCTCAAAATTGCCGAATGAATTTCAAAAGTTGTCTAAAAATTATTTGACCGCCCCTTGTATTTGCAACATCAACAACCAGTAACTCTTGCTTTCTAAGAAAATTGGTAAAGGTTGGGGCACAGAAGACGGACAGCTATTGCTATTTCAGTACGGAGGATAATCTGTCAATAAATTTATTTTTACTCAAAAATTAACAATTCAGTCATGTTCTAAATTGTACAACAGAGCGAGGGGGAAAAACCACGTTTATCAGGGTAAATTTCTCCACGTGGAATAGTCACCAAGACTCGCAGGACGGGAGAAGCAAGAGCGTCTACGCTCCCGCAATAATTTTTCCTCTACATTCCAGGATGGACATCTACGAGGACTGACGACTACATGTAGCCAATCATGATGTATATATTATGCATTTCATTTTAGGATTTATTTCACATGGGAAAATTCGACTTAAAAAAAGATAGATAATATGATGCTTCAATTAGTATGATGCCGCCGACAGTACAACATTGAACAAAAGACGAGTCCTTCGTAGAGTGTGCTGGTAAGAAAAACATTGGAAAGAGGATTTGGACGACGCGTAAAGGCAAGCCAAGCCGTAGTGCTTGCAAATTAATACTAGAACTTGTGTATGGAGTACTGAATGCCTCCAGAAGCAGGACACTGAATGCCTCCTGAGGCAGATCGCTGAACGCCTGCTGAAGCAGGACACAAGGCCTCACGAGACAAGACACAGAAGGCCTCACGAGGCAGGAAACACAAGGCCTCACGAGGCACGACACAGAAGGACTCACGAGGCGGGCCTTAGCAGCACCAGGGCCTCACCAACAAGTTTGGGTTTGGCAGAGGAGTTCCAGTCGTCATGGCCCAGACAGCCCGCCGTGCCGTCGCCGCACGTCATGATGATGCCGTTGTCTGACGCGAACACCTGCTCACAAGTCCCGGGTCAGCAGAGAAAATATAATGAGTTCTTCACAGACGCGTGTATTGTGTACGCTTGTCGCAATACCGACGCTCAAATGTGCGGCACAACTCTTTACCGACTAAATGATTTCTGCACTAATGCTGAGTTAGCTTTGCACAAAAAGTAACTGCAGCCTTATATGGGCACGTAATAAAGCTCATTTTAAGTCTTAATGAAAAACAGCAGCATCCGTATTAAAGTGGATGTTGAAATCCATGGTGACGGTAACGGGTTAGATGCATTACGACACGCTTTCAGGGATGACGCTCGGGAGAAAGCCAACCAGCACACTCACACAGCACCAATGCACACACAAACACACACAACACCAGTGTACACACCAACACACAGCATCAGTGCACACAGCAGCACACCTAAAGCACCAGTGTGCGATATTTCTAGCGCAAGTTGAACTTACCGACTACACCTCCATCTTACAAAGGGTGTTTAAAGTAAGGAAAAATTTAAATAAAACCAATGAATATTTTTAATCTTCGACCCTAAACGCTATCAACTAAACATAATCAGTCACTGTTCGTTTTACTCATCAATACTGCCGTAATTATATAATTACCTATGTGAAAACATACTGATGCACAGAGGAACATATTCCAGAACCGTAAAGCAGAAATACTACTTTGTAGTTGAGAGAGCCTCGCATAGCCACGCACACCCTCACACGGTGCCAGCTGCTGCAATACCGAGTTTTAGATATTACTCGTAATGATGTATCTGTGCATCTGTGTCTATACTGCCTGGTCAAATGATCCTGTGGCGGAAAAATGATCCTTCGGTCCCCATCTCTTGTCCTCGTCCTCACCAAGTGCATCCCAGTCTAAGATCATGTATGAAAGAAGTCACTTGGGGAGAGGTGTGTATGTATTGCTTTGTTCTGAACAAAACCTAAGTATCATGCCTGAGAGTTTCCGTTCGATGTACTCGTATATTCTTATTCATCTCATGGAATTTTTCAATCGAGCTCGACGTTTGAAAGAAAATTTTTTGAAAGGCACCTGTACTAATAGTTAGTGGTGAAAAACGGACTGATGCTTTCCAAAAGAGCCAAAAAAAGCAACTTTCGATAGACCAAATTAAGCCAAAAAGCAATGGCTCATTAAAACACATTATGGCGAGAAACTTTTTTTCGAGAGAGATCCCCTTAGCTTGAAGCTCCAACAATCTTGACGCGTTAACTTTTCAATCATTTTGGACGAGACTTTTCCCGTATCGAACGACGATAAACATTAAATATGTGACGTAATGTGTACAACGAAAGCATTTCCAGAACTGGAGAGCCTCGTCTCCTTTATCCGTCGACCCAAACCGCCGGGCTGCGCTGCACGTTTCCTCCAGAGACTTGCCGCTTTAGTCTATCTAGGTTTGGCTTCTTCCGAAGTGAGAGGCTCTGTTTTCAAACAAAATTTATGGAAGGCGATAGTTTCTGTACTGTCCATTTAAAAAGGCGGGGTTGCTGGATTAGAAAGTTTTTACCGTCCATTTCTCGCGAAAGCATGGAGCCTTAGACCCCGGCGTACTGAGAGTCCTCGTATTTTCGGTCTCAAACATTGGACTTCGATATATTCTAAAGACGACGCCCTAGAGTTGGAAAACATCTTATGAATGTTCATTACCTCGGGCTTTGTTAATGTAACTGTGGGTTCTAAAGAGTCATTCGCGACCTATGTTACCTAGGTTTTTATTGTGAAATTGAAAGGCTCCACTTTTTGAATTCCGATCTGAGAAAGAATCTCTAAAGACTGAAGTTCAGCAATAAATTCCTGCTCATATAAAAATCAAAGCGTGACCTTCCCATGCCGTCTGGAGACCTCGAGTCGAGCAAGGACGCCGTTAGTTGGGCGTCACTGTCGCGGTGGCGGGCCCTCTGACCAGGCCCTGTCTTCACACGTAATTGGTGACTGCGGCTGGCAGGACCACAGTTGTGTTCGTAATGAGGGGGTGGGCGTCAATTCGATGTCGCGAAGAGCCTCAATTCATCATGCAAGGAGGATCCTAGCAAGGAACCCTTCGAGATTCTCACCCAAATTATTTGAAGCAAGAATAAGTAGTTCATTACCACTTGGCCTCCTCGAACTGCTTATTGGAGGATTCTTATGGAGGGCGGGTCTCGTGGTCTAGCGCTGCTTTGAAAGTTGGGCTCGAGGGACTCGAATTTTGGCCGATCAACGCTAAATGAAATTTAGAGTTATGCTGAATATTTGAGCGTCAACACCATTTCGACCACTTAATGATGTGGTGAATACCACGGCGATGTAAACGAATACATGTCCAGTTAGAAGACATGTTCTCGGTGGCAACTGCTTATGTACCCGGGGCATGGCGGAATATCGTCCGCAGCTAGTACATCATCGCTGCACTCACGGCTTTTAAAAAATGTCTAGACTCTAGATACACAGAGGCTCACACCACCTGCCACATCACCTCCTCCCCGTCCTCATCAAGTGCGCATCCCCTCCCCTCCCGTACCCACCGAGAAGCCGTCTCCAGCGACGACGCGTGTCATGGTCTTGCCCCTGAGCGATTCGACGACGGCCGGCACCCCCCGCCACGTCTCCAACGCACCATGTCCCAACTGGCCCCGCTTGCCCTCCCCCCACGTGTACACTAGGTACTCTGCACGTAATGGGGCACGTGGTGAGCATATGTGCACACCAAGTACTCTGCATGTAATGGGACACGTGGTGGGCCCACTTGTATACCAGGTACTCTGCACGAGTTGCAGTCGCTACACAAGATGCCGAAAGCCCTGCTCACCTGCCGAGAGGACGATGACGTGCGTCGTAGAGACGGCGATCTCCTTGACGCGCGTTCTGGGCGGCAGGGGCACAGGGTTCAGTGAGAAGGTCGAGGCGTAGACTTTCATGTGGTAAACTACCGAGCGCAGAGGTCGGGATGACCTATGACCCAAAAATAGGACGCAAATTACAAAATTAATAAAAGTAAACAATAAAGTATCACCAGAAATACGGTGCTATCTTTGCATACGGTTTAGTCAAGTTTAACCACTATACGTGTTAAAGCATTTTTTAATAGTTCAACTGCAATTCTATTTATAGAAGGCTTTATGGCTCGAATTTTCAAATAATTTTATTTTTGTTGTTCTGCAGTGTGTTATCAATTTATGAGAAATAGCATTGTGCATCAGGACTACAAAATTTCTCTTCTACAGGGTGGGGCAGAACCGATTGAGCAGTTCAGAGCAGTCAGTGCTCGGAGGGAAGGGAGGGGAGAGGCGTGCGGGTGGTTTTGTTCCGCCCTCCGGTATTCCCATTTCAGTAGCCAACACGGTGTGGTCAGGACACATGTGTTTTGAGACACATGTTTCCTGGACGACTGGTGTCTCTGAGGGGTGATTTAGAGTGGCCTGCGAGTTCACCTGATTTGAGCATTTGCGATTTCTTTCTTTGGGAACATCTAAAAAAAAAGGTGTTCAGAAGTCGCCCTCACACCCTACCACAGCTAAGGNGTGTGTTGCAGCTAACGGCCACCATCTTGCTGATACTATTTTCAAAACCTAAGTATTCTAAATGGTATGTTATGCTAACCTCGAGGAAAATAAACTTTCTTTTTTATGTACCTCCATTACTTTTTTATTTCTCCTCAAAACTGCTCTGCTCAATCGGTTCTGCCCCACCCTGTACATAACACTGTATATGAGTACTCTAAATCCTTTGCAAATTCTAGAGAAAATTAGCCTATACTTTTGCCAAAATTACCACAAAATGATGTAGCAGGTTGAATTTATGTAAAGTTTTGCAATGTATAATCCTAAGAGTTGTAGTAGTAGATTACAATGGAATCTATTTTGTCTTCATTCAAAGGAAACTATAATGTAAAAAAAATGTGTACATACAATAGAAATGTCAACGACGAGTGTGTAGGAAACGATCCGTACGAAAGCAAAAAGAAGTTCTCCAAGAAGCAAAGCTAAATGCGGTACTTTTATGTTGCATGTTGACACCATATCCCGATTCGGACTCAGGGACAATCATGCTTTGTAAAAAACTCACCTTCCGCGTAAGTTGAAGCGACAAAACTTCAGTCACTCAGAACATGCGAAAATGCTATCAAAATTAACGATAGTAAAAAATGTCATGATACTCAGCCTAATTTTTGAGTAAACGTGTTTTACCTAAATTTAGGTACTAAAATAAACTAAAGCGTCAATGGAATAGAAGTAGCTCAATTTCTCTGAAAAATTATTTTGTTCTCTCAGAGGGTTGTAAGCTTAGGCAATAAATTCATATTTAACGCCTCAAAGAACTGTTCCAACGTCAGCACGCTCCTGTGGGGCAGACGGACACGCACCTGAGCGGTCATACATGCGTCCCGAGTCCCGAAATGACCCCCCAAAAAAGATTAAAGGGTTTCAGCACCTTGCGGTTGAGAAGCAAACATTATGGTAGCAAGCCACATGACACATTCCTGAATTAACCGCACCGATTTCCTTGGCTCATTTTGACGGCCTCGATGCTCTGTCGGAGCTCATCATCGATTTCATCGGAGCCGACGTTCTCGATGGAGAACTGGGACAGCAGCTCTGGGATGCGCTCCGTCGCCACCTGCGGACGGCACCTGGTCTTGAGAGCACGTAGGGGACTTGTGATCTCTCATGGGGCATTTTGCTCGACTAGCTATGCGCTCCAAAGTGAAAAAATTCAAAATTACGAGGAAAGCAACAACAACCATCAAATTCAGAAACTGACACCATGGAACGTACTTTTCGTTGCTGGTAATTAGCTGATATTTCGTAACTCTTCTTATTGCGAAATAATGGAAAGTATCCAATATTCCTGTGAAACTTTGCTTCTGAATTATACTTGTATCGTGTTTACTGCGTAGTGCTGGCCGGTTTACTGAAACCTGTTGCAATAACTGTGAGAAACACATGGCGAAATATTTCGAGTCCTGAGATCTCGGATTTTGATCAACGAAAGTATTCAACTGATCACGTCTGAGAACTGATAGTGGTGTTATAACATTTTTGTTCACCAATTACCGCGCCCTGCAACACCTTAAACAGAGATCCTGTGCAATATGTAATACTAATAGATGCGCCCGCCAAAAATGTCGCACAAATGATGTTAATTTCTTAAGATACCCTCGTATTTACGGTTAATCTGACGTGAAATATGTTTACTTTCAGTATCACTGATACGGACTGCCTTCTCTGGGAGTCTCGCTGATTAGGAATACAAACCCGGTAATTTTCTCGTTTTAAATGCTTCAGAGAGCGTGACTGAGAGACGGACGGACCAACGAACCGATCAAGCAACACTGGGCCATTATCACATGTACAGAATAGTCGGATTGGCGAGCCTGCAACACGGGCCTCATAAAATTCCGCAGAAAAATTAGTTGACAGAATCATAGCTACCAATGCACGGTCTTCAAGCACTTTTCATTTCTAAATATTTCATTCTTGGTGCCTCAATAGAGATGATAATGAAATAGAATAACAAATACGTCGTTCAGTTACCTCTCATTGTTTTATTTAAATTGTTCAAGAAAATTCGAGAAATCAAATACGTCTATTGCAATGCAAAATTACATACCATCCATTACATCTGGTTTTGTACTACAGATATTCGAATTCCTCTTGTGAATACTAAAAAGTCTTACACACGGACAGACATGGCTGAGGATCTGGACGGACGGACAGGCGTTGTATGTATACATTACAGGTCTTAATATTGAAGAAATACAAATTTTAAAATACATTGACCTCAGCGCAAATTTAAAGTTCTAGCATCAAAATGTTGTTTTCACTTTGTTTAGCTACTAAGAAAAGGAAATTATGGCCGCAGCCCAGGAACAAAGCCAAAGTGAAATTTCATTTCCCAGTAATGAAATACGGCATGCTATTTAACTCGGTAAGGGCTCAAAATTGGCAAAATCTAATTACTACCTCAATGTCAGCCTCAGGTCTTCCTCTGTACACATGAGACTGACACCACCACCACAACCAGGATGGGACATGAGACTGACACCACCACCAGGATGGGACATGAGACTGGCACCACTACCAGGATGGGACATGAGACTGGCACCACCACCAGGATGCCCCATGAGACTGACACCACCACCAGGATACCCCATGAGACTGTCACCACAATGGAAAGCCAGGCTTCACCATCAATATCTCCCAGCTCGCAGAGCAGGTGGTACAAATGGTACAATTATTAAAAGTGGTGCAATGCAATATGTGCAATAGAGCCTTCATTAATTCCAACACGTTTTACCGTTGGGTTTTCAATGCCTTACAACTACTGGCGTGGTGTGGGATGTGAGGAATTTGTGGTTTAGACTTCCATTTCCAAGAGAAATATTCCCTGGTTACGTGAAATGCCTCGCCTGAGCCGGGATCGAGCCCTGAACGTCCCGGCTGCGAGGCCATTACGCGCTACTCAGTACGCCATGGAATACAGTAAATTACCAAAAGTTTATATTTTTCATTTTCACACAACAGCAAAGCAATCAAAAATAGAACTCATGTATAAATTGGTGTACATCTACACGAATAACAAAGCATTGGTTCAATATGGACAAAAGCCTTAGATTATCACCTTAGAAAGTATACAGCCCACTAACAAACACAAAATTACTTTTATTGTGATAATAATTAGTCCTCAAACATTTCAGAGTGGTTAACGTCTCAGAAATACGATAGAACTTTCTACAAGTATAATCTACTTCATTCACATACAACAGCAGATTTCAGTCGATGTCTGAGAGCTGCAGAAGAAGGAGGTCGTTGTTCAACACTCAAATCTTAACGTGGCGAAGACTAAAGAATCACCAGAAAGGACTAAGAAACTAATTGTTCAGTTACATAAAAGTGGTTTAGATTATAGAATTTTTTTATCTATTTTAAAAATACCCGTCTTAACTATTGGCGACACGATTCGAGCGCTCACGTCATATCAGTCCAATACAAGTCCCCCACATTCAGGGCGTCCATCTAAACTTTCAAACCGTGCGCCTAAACATATAGACCGCAAAGTAAAGATAATTCCTAAAGGGTTTTTATCTGAATTTGAAGATAATTTGGAAGCGGCTGGGACCAATGTGTGCAAAGACATAATTCTAGCAGTCCGTAAGAACGAGGGATTCCGTTCTCGTCACTAGGGAAAGCACCTTTTCCGAAGCCAATTTATATCTGAATTACTATTCAGTGAATTTGTAAGCAGAGTGCAAAAATAAACAAGATGTTCAATTTTCGATTGCTTTGTTATTGTATAATTATAGTAAATAAACTTTTGACAATGTAAAGAATATTTATTTCACCCTCTGTATGTGCCTATGGAGAAAGTGGTGCAGTTAATGTAGGTGGTGAAGGTGGGGCAGGTGGTGTAGGTGGGGTAGGCGGTGTGGGTGGGGCAGGTGGTGTAGATGGAGCAAGTGGTGCAAGTGGTCAACGTATTACAATTTATGTAGATAGTGCAGGTGGTGCAGACGGTGCAAGGGGTGCAAACGGTGCAGGTAGTGCAGACGGTGCAGGTGGTGTCACCTCGGCAGCCGTGGGCCGGAACTCGGGGTCCCGCTGCAGCAGGTCCCTCACCAGCTGCCGGAAGCCCGGCGAGTAGTTGCCTTTGATGGGAGCGAACTGGCCCTGAGCAGCGCGCAGGGGCAGCAGACCTCAATTAATTTCTGACATTTTAAATCGTGATGAATTAAAAGCATTGAGCAAGAATAATGATGTCAAGGCTTCTTTGCTTACGTTGATGAGCTGTGATGTTTGTCTATGATCCATTCTAGGCCAGAGTGCTGTCACATTATTAGAGTCAGTCTTTCTCCATATAATAAACTTTTCTTAACACAATTGGTAAGTACGTCTTATGAAATAGAAGTATAAATATCTCCAAATCAAAAGATTCTAATCCCCTGATTCTTAATACTCGTAGAACGGTTGCTTCTTTGATCTGAAAGGACTAAAGAGGATAAATTATTATGGTAGCAGCCCCGGCGCAAATCGTGCTGAATTATCCCTTCACTCAAGTGAACAGGTTGTAATTTGCAGACAACAATGAATCCCCACCCGAGCACGCCAGTGAAACATCGAACAGTGAATTTCTGTGTGAAGTTAAAGAAAGAAACAAATAGCAAAATTAATTTCAATAATATTTCAAAGTTGAAACATTCATTGCGAAGGTAAGGTACCAATCAAGGTCTATTACTCACTTAAAGGTGTTCGTCAGATCATGATGCGCATTTTCTTGCTGTATTTTTTGTTTTGCTACTTTCTGTGCTTAGGAGTGAGTTTAGAATCATCATCCGAAGTTTTAACGCGACTTCCACACGTAATATTCAGATTGTAGTCGTGCAAATTCCGATTAGAAGTTCTATCGAGACTTTTATGTTTTAATTTTAAGACTGTAATTTTACTAACTGAAAAACCAAATGGCATATACTTTTTATGTGACCAACTTTGGAATAAACTTTTTTCTTTCTTTTTCTCATCACCCATGCGTCCTGCTGACTACGAGTGTCGCAAGCACACAGTCAATTGACTGCGTGGCTCCAGTCACCGTCATGAGCTACGTCTAGTCGTTGCATTTTCAATGCATGTTAAGATCTGGGAAGTGTAGGTAGCTCTTATTACATATGAATAACGTTAAAATAATTAAGTTCATAATTATTCATTGTTAACTAAAACTCAGGTAGCTTAAACAGTCTTATAATATTAGTCAAAATTCGCTTACACATTCTCTGGCTCAACTAGTTAACAAGATTCTTCAAGCTCACATTACAAAAATCACTGAGCTGTGCTTAATGAAAAGAGTAACGTAACTGACGAGACTACAACGGGATTTACATAAATGAATGAAATTAGAGAAGCCCATCTGGGTTCATCAAGGGATACATGAATGAGGGCTAATCAAAACGTTCGGGAAACATGTCTGATACTGTAATATTTTTGGCACCAGGAGGAGCTAAAGTGGTAGACCTTCGGGATAGCATCATACTCGACTGCAATGGAGGATATCAGCGTTCCAGTGCGCGTCAGTGTGCTACAGACAATCGTGGAGTGAGGTTGTTGTGGCATCCATCAGATTGAGTAAAATGTCAAAAAAACTTAAACATCATAGTTCATTTCAAACTGAATAAATCCAAATACTTTAGTAAGCCTACGGAGGCACAGCTGTTTCGCACAAGACTGTTTGCAAGTGGCTTAGGAAGTCTAGAGAAAGATGGAAATCTCTAGACGATGGTACCTCCGTAGGCTTTCTGAAGCATTTGGTGGGTTGCTGTAGCTGAATTTTTGAGCTCGAAATAAAATGTTATGTTTGCACGGTGTTCGACATTTAACTCAATTCGCCGGACGTCACAACGACACCTTTACTCCATGATTCATTGTAGTACACTGACGAATACTGGAACGCTAATACCTGTCACTGCACACGAGTCTGATTTTTTCCCGAAGTTCCATCCCTTTAGCTCCCCTGGGGACAAAAATATTACTGCACCAGACATATTTAACGATCTTTTTGATCAGCCCTCATAAGGTTTCCAAAGATGATCGCCAGGAACTTGAATGGTTCACCCATGCACGCAGTAATGTTGAACCACCGAAAGACGCTCGCCTCTTTCCTACAAAATTGTATTTCAACCGAGCCCCGCCAGACCGCTCATCGCAACTGACGATCAATTGATCATATCTAACTGCCAAGCTCTCGGCACAGTTTTGTATTCTTTCACACCTTCACTCAAGGAAAGAGTGCCCTACATTATTTTTGCAAAATTTCAAATGGAAAAGACTGCGCCAGGCCTAATGCCCGCATTATCGGTAAATTAAAAAAAAAGCTTTCGGCCAATGGGTCGATTTGAGAACTCACTCTCATGATCTTGTTGACGAGAGCAGGAAGGTTGGAGCCCTCGAAGGTTTTCTGCAGACACGCCATCTCATACAAGATGCAGCCCAGGGCCCAGATATCACTCTTCTCGTCGTACTGCTTTCCTTCGCACTGCACGGAATACGATCTCGTGTGCATGAAGCTTTTCGTTAAATGCTTGAGAAAAATTGTCTCAGTTAACTTAAGCCTGAAGATTCTGTACCTACATAAGATGCAGCACGAAGCGTGAAGAAATGTTGTCCATTTCTGCAAAATAACGCATAAAATTGAAGGATCATCAGCCGCAGACTCAAGCCCATTTGCAACATCAGACAGCGATAACTGCGGCAAGTGAACCTTTGTGAACAAGCCGCCGTTGAGCCAGACCGTGACGTGTGTACTACTGTCATCCATACACACCGCACTGACAACTCATCTACGACGCACTTACGACATGCCAACAGAGTCTTCCATCTCGTACAACATCTAGCGTCGCCAGCAGCAGTGGGTGTATACCTGGAAACCCACGCCCACGGCTGGGGAAGAATTTTTTTTTTTGAAATTTTGGTGGCCTTTAAAAATCCTGCTAATACTCAAGTATTTATTTCCATAACCCAGATATGATCATGTGGTTTTAATTTTCTTGTTCAGGTTCCTGACCCACTGAAATCGTTGATTTCGTGAATATCAAACGCAATTTGTTCTAATAAACGTGAATTACCTGCAATTTAAAAGTTTAAATTCGGTCGTACACCTTACACTGATTATGGTTCTGGCACTTCTTAAAGTTCCTTGATGCATTCAATATGATTCCATCTTTCGTATGAGTCTGCAACAAAAATTAACCAGCGGGACCTTGTAAATAAGCTTCATTCTTATTCAAAGCTAAAAAAATATACTACGTAAAAACTATTCAGATCCACGAGTTTTGAACTTGTACTGTTTTAGCCACCTAACATGTTGTCAAGAATTTATGTAAACATAAAGCTTCCCTGAAGCTTGTAAAGTGGACTTAGTAAAAGACAAAAATTGGTCCAAAAAGTGGCGAGATCCAGTAGCGAAATCTATTTAGTATCTCATCCTACCTACTCGCATTGTGAGTGTCCCCCTAGTTACCATCTCGGGGCTGATGTAGTACGGGGTGCCCAGGACGGTGTTAGCGTGAGCTTGCCGTGTGCTCAGCATCTTGCTGATGCCGAAGTCGCCCACTCGGACGACGCCTTGCTTCGTGAGGAAGATATTCGCGGTTTTCAAGTCTCTGTTGAACAATTTGGGAACAATATTATTCGGGATAATTTTAATTCATCCCGTTTACGAAGAAAGATACAAGGTTTTCAAACTCAATTCAATGTTGGTTAGGACAAATGGTGGCCAGTAATCACTGTACTTAATTTGATGAAGTAAGGAGGGACCAGCTCACATTGTTGCTTTTGCTCCTGAGCATGTGCAGTCAACCGGCACACCCATACTCATTAGAAAATAACTGCCCAGATTTTTGTTCTTTTTTTAATTTAAAGTACGATATTCACTGTTGAACTCAAACTATCAACAGTTGCAAGTTACAGTCATCAATAAGGCTTGAGGTGATCAATGAATTCATTGAAATGAAGTCATTACCTTTTTATCCCATTTTTGGGCGGAAAAAATGGTTTATTCTCTCTTTGATCCCCTTTTCCGAATATTGTAAAGATGCACACGAACGAAGGCTAAAGCTACAGTAATACTATACGGTCAGAAAATTGACTAAACAAACTGTGTTGGAAAATTTCGTGCAGATATAATCTGAAGAATAAGCAGTTTATCTTGATCTGCCCCCTCGGTAACCTCACCTATGCAGAATTTGATGGTCGTGCATGTGTCTGATGGCGGCGCAGATTTGATGGAAGATGACGAGTATGTCGCGCTCCTCCATGCGGGTGGACTGCTGCGTCAGGAACTGGGCCAGCGAGCCGCCGTCGCAGTATTCCATCTCGATGCACAACTTCGTGTCGAGTTCGAAACTGTCCATGTACCTTGGTAACGCACACGAAAAAATGTTGTCCAAGTTCAATCTCGATTTATGTTCTTTAGTCCCATAATTGCTTGTGAAATATGCTTTTAGCTCTTAAGAATAGCAAGAAAGCTTACATATATGTAAAGCAGCTATAGCTCAACAGTACAGGTGAAAGCTGAAGACGGCAAATGTTACGTGGCAAACCACTTTAATACGATATGGTTTAATATCCTCACATGAAAATAGGGGCCTTTAAACATTTAAACGAGATGGACACTTGATAAAAATAATTTCAAAAACAGCTATGATATCTAATTTAACTGACTTTACAATGTTAGGGTGGTCCAGCATGGCCAGGACGTTGACCTCATTAAGACTCATCTGTCTCTCGGCAGCGGTCAGGTCGAGCATGTTGATTTCCTTGATGATAACCAGAGAATCGTCTTCCTTGCGTCGGTACAACACCGCCGTTCCAAAAGCGCCTGGAAGAAATTTACTAAGTCATCTACGATGACACCTTATACTTAAAACTACTGATGACAAACAGGTAAAAAATTATTCCCAAAAAGAAGTTCTGAAATTTGTAACATGTTTGAAAAAACATCTGAAAGCATTGAATTCGTTTCTGTATCGGGACATCAATAACTGAGACGGAAATGCTTTACGACGACTGTGGAAACTACAAGAAAGTTATTCTAATTTAGAGCACAAGATTCTCTTGACATGTCATTTGGAGTTTTGGGTTTCCTGAGAGTTGAACTCGGTAGGAGACATAGTGCGCTTTGTGTGTATTTTCAGCAATTGTATACTTTTGCTACAAATTGAATGAATTTGATAACCCATAGCCGTAATGTGAAAATGAAAGCCTTCGTCATAACTCGCCATGCATACAAAATCAATAAAAAGGGATACTCTGAATCACGCCTAGCACATTTTACTGCGCACATTCACGTGTCTCGTACTATAGTACTCGTACAGTAGTCGTCTAATTTTGGCTGAAAGCTCATCTTATAGTAACAATGTTAGTTCACTGCTTTCATCTCTGAACCGAAATTTTTAAGGTGAAAAAAAAATCCGCTGAAAAATGTTAACGAATTCTGAAACTTAATGTAAGAACAATGCTAAATATACTGGAAGTAAACTTCGGTTACGACGAAATTATGAAACATTTAATAAAAGGCATTTATAAAATGGAATAAATTTTGTAAACGACGTTCATGAAGAAGAAAACATTTCATAAAGGACATTCATACAAAATGATAAATGTTACCATATTCATAATGGCACGTTGAAATTACAGTAGCTCATTCCATTTCTAAAAACTATATCAGTGTGAAAAATGTTATCCTAAAATTAAATCAATGTGGAATTAAATTTGTAGCCAATAAACTGATCAAAATACCGTACGCTACCATCGCTAAAAACTCAGTGACTGGGAGTATCAGACTGCGGCGCGTGACAGTTTATGTTACTCTCCAAACGCTCTTTTCCACAAGGCGATTCAATTTGTTCTTTTGTGCCCTGCTCCTAAATGGACGACTTGTACAGCCCAAGTATTTCGAAGCACAACGCGAACATCTACATACATGCGCACTCAGATGCTTGTAGTTTTCGGTACATACTCATAAAAAACCAAACACTCAATTAAGCAAAAATTTCTGCTAAATTTTTCTAAAATAATATGAATGAAATTTCGAAATTAACTTCCATGTATTCATGATTTTTTCTGTTTATCCGAGGTATTCAAGAGAACTTTGCTATCGATAACAGTTATACTACAATAAAAACTTTGACTAAATACTCTCAGCACATCAGCAAATACTGTCAGCACTCTAGGTGTCAGCTGACTTTAACAGTCACAGCTCCATAAATATTCTGCAAGATTAGAATTAATAAGAATAGGATTCACCTTATTGAAAGGATTACCAGTATATCGTTTGAAATGGAAAATTTCTGACCTTTCCTTTTTTTAATGCCAAATCACGCTGCACTGAACATGCTCAAGAAGATTAATGGAACGTTTTTCAATAAAAATTATTCAGTCATTTTATTTCTTGGATAAACGAATAATTTCAGTTTTTTCACCTTAATTTCTTCAGCTAAGGCTTCAGTATTCTTTTGCTGAAACCTTATCATTGCATAAAATTCGTTATTCACTATCATTAAAGATGAAGCTCAAAATCGCACCTTTGCCTACGGTTCTAATTATTTCGTAGTTGCTCATGTCTTTCTCGCGCGTCTTGGCTGCAGACCCCGCGTGCTTGGCGTAGTTCTTCAGCTTCTTCAGGTCGAAATAGAGCTCCCCCAGGTGAACCTTGGAGGACCCGTTCCCTATCCAGCGGGTGACTTCGACGTCCGTGCCTTGCAAATCCACGCTCATGTGCACTGGGATCTGAGCAGAGGAACAAGAGGCATTTCTTTAACTAGGAGTTGGTCGAGTTGCCCAGGAACCAGGCTCAACGCTGAGATAGTTTTGCGCGAGGCGATGATCTTTGAATATTGTCTAGGATTTCACCCTTTCACCATACAATTGCATTGCTAACCGCAAAGGTACTCGTGGCCTCCAAGTACTCTTTAAGTTGTCAGTCTCATTTTTGTCGAAGAATTTCATACAATGCACTCGGAAACACAACTATTGTTGTCAGGTTTGACGATCGTTTTTAATTGATTTTTAGTAACTGAATTGAAACATGACCTTAGTTTTCTCCACCACTTCAGTTTTTTGAGCTATGGGATATTCACATCAATAAAAAATACAAAAATCATGGTTTTAACCGATTTGTCTTTATTTCAGGCGTTTCAAGATTTTACTCTTAAAATAAAATATAAACGAAAACTACACGACTTTCATGTTTGTTTAAAAGTAGGTATTTTGCATTCACCCCTCACTAGTCTTTTGTGCAGTTTTGTGCCGCCAATTACGCCTAGGTAAATATTATTCCTACGTGCTTTCCAAACAAACCTCTCTTGAAACATCCAGGTGAGTAACGGAACTTTCAAAAATAAAAACACTTTTTTATTTCCTTACTTCATTTGCATTTTATTAAACCTACAAATGTGTCAGACCATTTTGCCTGACTGTATAAGACAGTAATTTCGATTACTATACAGATCGACTTCGTGTGCGTGTAGGAAATGATTACTTTTATAGAGCGGCACTTTTGTAGAGCGGCTCATGTATGTCACCACACTGTCTCCTGTGTAACTAAATAAAGAAAAGTTGTCGGCATTCCTTTTGTTGAATCGGGATCCGGTGACAAGTCTAATTACCTACGGCTAAACAGTGAAATTTTGCTCATTCAAAGAATAAGCTATAGAGAAAAAATTTGATGTGCTATAAAAAATTGACCTCAATTTTAAAAGCAGCGTGCTAATTGTAGACCAAATAAACCAAAAACCTAACTCAACAATTTTTCATTGAAAAATTCTTAGTTTTATCACAGCTAACACTAGTTGACCTAATATAGTCAGCAACTCAACCTCATCGCATTCTGCAAGTTTGCTCTGTGCACCGCAGTATATACAGTCTATGAACTAGGTACTAGACAGATCTACTCCTGTCCACGTAGCTATAAGGTTATTGAGCCAACTCTCGCCATATATCTCCTTCTCAATTACATCCTACGAGAAGAAATCGCTTAAAAGGCTAGAAAGTTTAAATCAAGCTACAGTGCCACACTACGGATAGTAAATCTCAGGTGCAGAGTCTCCCTGAAACGAACAGACAGAGCAGACCTCCAGCAGGTGGTGCAGGGCGGCGCAAATGACGGGCCCGTCGTGCGTGTGGGCCGTATGTGCCGCCAGGAAGTCGAGTCGCGCGTTCAGGCGGGACTTCTCCATATGCTTCTCGCACAGCGACTTGAAGAACTCCCGCACTGACATGTCGTTGCTCGCCGTGGTCGTGTTCAACACCTGCTCACCAGGTGCACATTTCAACTTTTGCTCTATACTTTTTAAAGCACCCGAGTCATTGTTTACATGATGTACCATGCACTCTAGGCATTGCTTATGGGAGAACGGTGAGTTCTCCCATTTTTACGAACATAATGTGAATCTTAACCATTTTTAAGGGGGTACTATGCATCTGAGACGTTTTTATAAGTACACACGCATTTCAACTATTATTTATGGGTGTACCAGACAACTTATTCTGAGACAAGTCCGATAGCATGTCTGCCACACAGTTTATCTACTGACTTCATTATTGAAAAATCAAGGAGAAAAAATCATGAGTACGTTGAGAAATTTTGATTTCAGCTCTTATAGTACGAGTAAATTGTATTTTTCAAGTGTAGATTCTGGATCCTACTTGTGTCGAGCTTCCCGCTAGTCCATAGTGTTTTGTAACAGAAATAAATTACGGGTAACAAAATATATGAGTGAAAATGAAGTCGAGAAGATGTTCATCGCATTCTCTCTGACGATGACGCTGATGCTAGTCATTGTCGTTCTTCGTCATCAGCTATTCATAGCATGAAGCGCCTGTGACTTAATTTCTTCCTCACGTCACACAGGCTGAGCTCCTCCTATGTGCCTCGCCTTCTCCCCTACGCCACACAGGCTGAGCTCCTTCTTTGTGCCTCACCTCCCTCACGTCACACAAGCTGAGCTCCTTCTCTGTGCCTCACCTTCTCCACCACGACACACAAGCTGAGCTCCTTCTCTGTGTATAATCTCGAGTAACCAGCATCAGCAGACTGCGACTCATACTACCGAGAAGCGCAGGGTGACGCGAGT